>VKOC01018950.1:0-18254 GCA_009364415.1 Spea multiplicata | reverse complement strand
AAAACGTACAAAATTTGATTTCCTCATTATGTTGTCTCATATTGTTCTTGATCGGTTTCTACCCCTCCTCGGTGGCTGCTTTTGCATGGATGGTGACTTCTATACAGGAGATTATTATAGTTTGTTTCTTATTTCTCCAAAATAATAAAAATACAAAAAACACAAGCTATAGAACATGTTAATCACGGTCAAAAAACAAAAGAACTTGCCGCACTGACTCTATTAGGAGGAGACTTTGTGGCATGAAAGCCGGAAAGCTGTTACATTTCAAACTGCCCGATTACTGTTACATTTCAAACTGCCCGATCGCGCGATCTGACCTAACCCGGAAGTTCATCGGAGGACAGGATATCCCTTGCAGTGGATATCCTGTCCTCTGATGAGGCACAGTTGCTGCGATCTCTATGCACGTCTGTGAGGACCTGCATAGAGATCACAGTGTGATCGGTGCAGGGGGATCGCGGGGAGGGGAGTGAGAAACCATGTCTCTCACCCCCCTCCTGTCCTGAAACAGAGAAGGAGAAAAATACAACCGTTATTCATTAAAAAAAGTAATAATAAAACAATCATTAAAATAATAATATAAATAATAAAAAAATAATAATAATGTGAGCTAAGCGATGTCATTGTGACATCACTGGCATGTTCAGGAGGTCCCTAAGTGGACCTCTAAACCCACTTTTTTTAACAAAATAATATATATATATAATAAAAATAAAAAAAATACAAAAATACAAATAAAAAAAAATCATATATAAAAAAGATAATAATCATAAAAAATTAAAAGCCTTACATCCCATTGCCCCAGCATAACATCTACCCAGTATAGCCCTCCTGCCCCCGTTCACAACGCCCAAACCCGTTAAGTCATAAGCATAAAAATTCAACAAAAAATGTACACCTTATAGTATGTTCCCTGGTCCTGGGAAAGTATGGAAAATCTATATAAATTAGGTATTTCTGAAATCAGGACACCTGAATTGATAAACTTGGAGGGATTTTCCATCACTTTACCTAATTTTGTGAGGGAAGTTTTTTTTAAAAATTAGGCTGTTTTTTCTACTTTTCGCTAGTTTTTACTAAATTTTCTCATTCTAAATTTTCAGCTAATCATCCAACTATGGTATCAAAAGAAAGCTCTATCTCTCCTTGAAAAAAAAAACAATATATAGTTTACATGGGTACACTATTCACAGGAAAAGAGAATAATCGCTCAACCGACAAAGCACAAAAATGGCAAAATTGCTCTGGGACTTGAGGTACCTCGTGGTGCCCCCCCCCTCTTTCACTGTGCCAAACCTCTTTTCCTCCATCATGTAGTTCAGGGGTATAGACCAAACCAAGAGATGGAAAAACAACCCGTATAGATTAAATAAATAAGACATACAAACCTTCAAGGACATGTTTATGTCTTTATACAACATATATATATATACAGTGGCGGACCATCCAGGGTTGCAGGGGTCGCGACTGCTGCTGTATTCCATAACCTAGGACAAGGGTCGGCAACCGCTGGCACATTTTAATTGAAAGCCGCTTCCTCCGCCGCCCAATGACCATGCCTCAGCACTTCGTCCCACGTCTTAAAAGGGACGAGACGAAGAGCTGAGACACGGCCATTGGGCGGGGAGGTGCGTGCACGCCAACCCCTTTAATTTCATTAACTTCGGCTTCCATGCGCTGCCCCCACCAGACACTAGGGAGTCAGAAGTAGGGGTAAATCGGGGGGGGGGTATTATATGGGGGCATAAGGCTTTTCTGGCGGCAGAGTGCCCAATGATATTCCTTTTAACCCCCTTTATGCCACTCTGCCTCCAGAAATGTCTTTTAATCCCCTATATGCCACTCTGTGCCATGATATGCCTTTTAATCCCTTTTATGCCAGAGTGGCATATAGGGGTATAAGGCATTTCTGGAGGCAGAGTGGCCCCCTATATGCCACTCTGCCTCCAGAAATGCCTTATACCCCTATATGCCACTCTGTCCCATGATATGCCTTTTAACCCCCCTATATGCCAGAGTGGGTTGACAGATATGATTCAATAAAAAAATAGTTGCATAAAAATCATGTTTTGTTTGTGGGGGGCCTTAACAGATTCTCGCACCAGGGCCCTGAGGCTTCTAGTTACGCCCCTGCATATATATATATTTAGACTACTGCTCAAAAGCTTGGGATCACTTACAAATTGCCCTGTTTTTGAAAGAAACACAATTTTTTTCCAGTAAAATAACATGAAATGGATTAGAAGTACAACGCAGATGTTGTTAATGTTATAAGTGACTATTGTAGCTGAAAACCGCTTATTTTTTAAGTTATATCTTCATAGGTGTACAGAAGCCATTTATCACTCCCATCACTCCTATGTTCCAATGGCCCTTTGTCACTCTCACTCAGAAAACACCTAGTTAATGCGGATTCTTATACTATGTTGTACATTTTGTATACAGTACATACTAAAGACACTGCTGTAAAGAGTACCTCAGGTTCTTAGATGGGCGACACACTAATCCTGGCCGTGCTCCAGCCGCCACAAACAGCAGAATAGCGTTCCTCCAGGGGCCACAACGCGGTAGGACTCACTTACGTTACTACTTCAACGTAGTAAAATCAAAATGAAAAAACTTTATTAACATCCTTGTACAGCAACAGTAAGAAAGGCTTCTGCAGGGTCAGACCTCAAGCCTGGCGCTTTTCACACTAGCGCACTTACTCCATATAGACTGCTTTGTCGCAATCTTGATACGCAAAGCCTGCCCCTTAACTGTGGAAAGGGTATACACTGACCCTAAAGCTTTCTTTCCCTCGCAGGAAAATTGGGTTTCAAATGAATTTCCTTACAAACACAACAACTCTCCAAAACCCTTGATACAATAAGAAAAACTAAACAAAAAATAAGGTTTAACCCAGTCGAACTCCCCAAACCCAGTTGCAAACATTGAGATCTGAAATTCGCTCACTCATGGTGGGGAGACCACAAGAGCGATGCAATGGACAAAACAACTTTTCTATGAGAAGGGCAATAAAGCAGAATACATCCTCACACACAAAGTCAAACTGGCCAAGACTAGGACATGATCACACAAATGAAAAACAAACAAGGTACTTTACTGACCTCATCAGACCTGATAGAAGGGTATTTAAAGAATATGACTCACTTTTGTATATTTACTCTCCTAGGTCCTTGAAATGACGATCTCGCTTTGTAATATGATTTCATCTTATCTCCCCAAATGAAACTTACCAAAACTATCTGAGCAGCCACGGCAATGTGTAATACCTTAAATCATGATAGAAGAACTATCTGAAGTATCAGAAATAAATCAGGTCAAGATGGTTTCTCTGATGATTACAAAACGTTTAAAACACTTCTCAGTACAAACATAATAGTTTCAACTTGCCTTAACTGGAGGTACATTTCCCTCGGAGATGCTGGGGGAAAACATATAAAGAGGGTAAACTACAGACAGACCATGCATCCTATCACCCAATATCCCTTTTAAATTATTAGCCAACAGCCTTAATAACTGGATCACTGATTTAATCAACCAACACATCATTTGAAAACAACTGAAATGAATTTTACACTCAATATACATCAAGGGGTTAACATTTCTATGAATTACGTTGATTTGTATACACTTAATGACACCCTCTTAATCTTGAAAACAAAAAGAGAGCTACAGAGATGGAGGAGATTCTGCTACCTAAATTCTTATATTTCTTCCAGACCCTGCCCATCCCCTTCAATAAGAGAGTCTTGCAAAAATATATAAATACCTTCATATGGGCTATGAAAAGACCCAGAATGAGTAGACACATATAATATAGACACATCAGGTCGGGTGGCTCCTCTGCAGCAAAGGCATCCAACAGAGGGCATAAGAAGTTATTTCCTCAACCCCTTCTAAATACTATATTTGGATCCTGAAATCCACCTTCCACTGAAAAACCCCACAATTTAAACTGGTTGGAAACTTATCCCTGATTACCCCCTTATGGTACAACAGAGCCTTTCCTTGGAGTCTACAGCCTTCCAAATGGAAGAAGGTAAGAGACATAGGTAACAGAGATGTATATTTGCATTACTTAATGGAAAACCAGCCAAACTGTAAGCCCTGCTTCACCACACAGCTCTAAATGCTCTACGAAGCCTTGTAACTTCCCCCCCATTTCTCTGATGTCCCACAAACTTCACTGACTTTATTTGAGAATCGATGTTTACATAATCAAACAGATAAAGCCCAGATATCGATTCACTATTCACAGGTGTCCAGCCAGGGACACAAGATACGTTACAATATGTGAAAAGATGGGAAGATGGCCTGGGCTCGGTGCTGGACGAGTCAGGTTGGGGTAAAATCTGTGAGGCGGTTTGTCTCTATCTGTGTAATCATAAAGAACAAGCAGTAAAAACACCTTTACGCTGGAATAAGATTCCGGTGCAACTATTTAAAATAAACAGGATTCCAAGTGACCTGTACTGGACACAAGGTAGTTGATGGGATAATAGCTACAAACGGAATAGATATGCTCACCATCTTAAATAAAATAATAAAATAGAAGTATATCGATCAAAGAGGAAAAAATGCAGAACCATATATATATATATATATAAACAGCACAAAAGAGTGTGTCGTTTTGGTGAAAATCAACGTTATCAGGCGTAGGGTCTAGTGTCCCTTTTGCTGCACAACTACCGATTGCGATAAGTGACCCTGCCAAGAGGTGGGCAGCAGCTACTAGCAAAGGGAATGACCAGTGACTCTACCTGAAGCTTTTCCTGGAACAAAAGAGAGAGGCTGCCTCACTGATGACTGAAAAATGTGGGACGTACTGTCCGTTAAAAAAGTTAAAACCCAGCTGAAATGTAAGAAAGTTCTGCTTTACTGAGAGGGAGGTAGATAGGTGGAACAGTTTCCCAACACAAATGGTACAAGCATCAGTAGTGAGGGAATTTTAACTTTCCTGGGTTAGGCATAAACCTATCCTACATCTAAGATGAGACCAAGGATTAGAGGGGACAAATGGGCCTAACCTGCCCTTCAATTGTAGGTTTCTGTGGTGAGTAAACTGTAGCCCTTCATACATTTATTTCTTTATTTATTTATATGTTTATTTATTTAACATTTTTTCTTCACACAAGAAAGGGTAAGAAACAGACAATCGTTTTTTTGGATAATATTAGTGCAATATCAAATCACAAACCTAAGAACCCTCATCCTCAGCCATGACACATACACTGGTTGCGCTATGACATCACAAACACATGAACACTCACAGCAGGAATAGATGAGCTGTGTGCACATTCTGCTTGATCGATTCGAGGTGATAGTGGCTTGTTTTGTTGACCTGCAGCCATGCCCATCTGGGCATACTGCGGTATTTGTATAAGCCCTCTCGATGATACTTCCAACATGGCAGCCATATGCTGCGGGCACACATTCCACCAAGAGTGCTTGCTGCAGTGGTTCCGCTCCTCTCCAAGGCCGACATGTCCACAGTGCAGAACTCAGTTGGGCAGCAGCCAAGATGTCATTAAAAAACTTTTCTTTGATATCAGAGAGCAGGAGGGTCCCACTCTTAATGAAGAGCTGCTGAAGAAGGAGGTGGAGAGATTGAACGCTCTGATCCTCTTAAAAGAGGAGCGGCAGAAACAATCCTATGCCAAGGCATGTGCAGCGCATGACCTGCGGCAGAAGAAGAACACCAGGATGGAGGATTTAAAGAAACATCTTAGGGAGCTGAAAACTTTGTACTCAAGACAAGAGGAGCAGCTGAAGATTCTAGAACAGCAGCTGTTGGAGAACAAAGTGGCCATAGAGGAAGCTGGGGCTTTAAAAAAGAGGTTAACAACTCTGGAGAATGTGGAGATGCTGCAGACTCAGAGACCAGACATGGAGACGGCAATAAGAGGAATGGCATCAGCGCCAGATGCCTTGGAACAATTGGCCGTGTACTATGTGTCTGTAGCTAAAGAGTGCAACCATTTGATGGATGCACAAACAAAATCAAAAGAGATGACGACGAACTTGAAGAGGGAATTAGAGGCCTCAAACTACAGGGCTCAGAAGACCATGGATGAAATTCAGAGGTCACAGGAAGCCCTCAATAACACCCAGATGGAGCTTAGCGCCATGCGAAAGAAAAAAAAAGTGCAGCTCCATCACAAAACCTCACAGCCAGCTCCCAGCGAAGCAACCGGACGCCTGCCATTTACCATCCCGGCTCGCGTTGGATTCCAGCTTCCAAAACTTCGCTCCCCCCGTCACGGGGCACAATATGGACCTTGAGTCCATCATTGACATTGAACCATATGAACTATTTATGGTCTTTAGTATAAGTGTTAGTATAAGTGTTAGTATAAGTATTAGTATAAGTATTAGTAGTTAATAGATAAGTTAATAAATAGATTGTAGGCTATAGTGTTGTAAAGTTGTTCATTTTATATTTTTCTGGTGCAAAGAAAATCAAGTGTTTGGTCGTGTTATGCCTTTTTAATATAAGATACAAAGGTCTGTCAGAGGGTAGGCGTCCCCAGTGAAAAAAAGCCAAATGGCTAAATATTTAGTTAAAGATTTAGAAGAATAGTGGAAAGCTCCGGTTAGCCGGCTCTCTAAAGTTCCCAAGTATGATTCAAAAAAGAAACATATAAGAAGGAGATCAGGTGGCTCCTTAGGATGAATGTGTTCACCAATTTAAGCTGGTTGGAAACCTATCCCTGATGACCTCCTTATGGTAGAACAGAGCCTTTCCTTGGGGTCTACAGCCTTCCAAATGTAAGAATTTAAGAGACATAGGTAACAAAACAAAAAAATAAATAAATAAAAAAAAGCAGCACAAAATCACCTTTATCAGGAGTAGAGTCTACTGTCCCTTTTGGCCACACGTGGAGCAAGTTGCTGGACTACTTCTTCAGGGTACGTGACCCTGCCAAGAGGTGCGCAGCAGCCACTAGTACAGGCAATGGCCAGTGTCGCTAAGTGAAGCTTTTCCTGGAAGAAAAAAAGTCTTTGCCTCACCGATGACTGAAAATGTGACCCACTTAAAAAGTTCAAACCCAGGCTGAAATGTAAGAAAGTTCTGCTTTACTGGGAACAGTTTCCCAAAAGATATGGTACAAGCATCTATAGAGAGGGGATTTTAACATTCCTGGGTTAGGCATAAACCTATTTAAATCTAAGATGAGACCAAGAATTAGAGGGGATAAATGGGTCTAACCTGCCCTTCAATTGTAGGTTTCTGCAGTGAGTAAACTGTAGCCCTTCATACCTTTATTTCTTTATTTATTTATCTATATATTTCCTTAACAGTTTTTTCCACACAAGAAAGGGTAAGAAACAGACAGAATCTTTTTTTTGGATAATATTAGTGCAATATCAAGTGTAGGAGAAGTGGAGGTCATATTTACAAAATGGGTAAGCACTCTAGCACTTTATGGTAATATCTAATAGTTATGATCGGATTGTCCATGCATATATGTGAGCTTAATATATATTAATGCACGATATAAGTTGCAATGTAACAATGGGTTGTAATGGATATAGGTTACGGTGTTGTTCTGTTCACTCCATAGTGAGTAACTGATGTGACAACACTCTATTTTTATTTATATTATTGCCATAATGCATACAGGCCACTTTATATATGCAATTTTACTACGTTCACATGCTCGGATCTGCTTCTAGGAGACTTTTGTCCAATATTTGAGTGCTGGATGTGTTTTTATACTTTTGTATAATAAAGAAATATATTTTAAATAAGAAGGGCTAGTTTTGAACTCTTTTTTCTTCTAAGTGTACAATTTATGGTTTTCCCTAGGTTTCCCTAGTTTAAGGATGTGATCCAAATATACACCATGGAATTGATATGATGAAATTATATGTAAGAGGTGTTTTGGGATTCTTTTGTGTTATATCTGCCCTTAAATTGTAGTTTTCTGTGGTGAATAAACTGTAGCCCTTCATAGATTTATTCCTTTATTTATCTATTTATTTCCTTAACAGTTTTTTTTTCCCACGCAAGAAAGGGTAAGAAACAGACAGAATCTTTTCTTTTGGATAATATTAGTGCAATATCAAATCACAAACCTAAGAACCCTCATCCTCAGCCATGACACATACACTGGTTGCGCTATGACATCACAAACACATGAACACTCACAGCAGGAATAGATGAGCTGTGTGCACATTCTGCTTGATCGATTCGAGGTGATAGTGGCTTGTTTTGTTGACCTGCAGCCATGCCCATCTGGGCATACTGCGGTATTTGTATAAGCCCTCTCGATGATACTTCCAACATGGCAGCCATATGCTGCGGGCACACATTCCACCAAGAGTGCTTGCTGCAGTGGTTCCGCTCCTCTCCAAGGCCGACATGTCCACAGTGCAGAACTCAGTTGGGCAGCAGCCAAGATATCATTAAAAAACTTTTCTTTGATATCAGAGAGCAGGAGGGTCCCACTCTTAATGAAGAGCTGCTAAAGAAGGAGGTGGAGAGATTGAACGCTCTTATCCTCTTAAAAGAGGAGAGGCAGAAACAATCCTATGACAAGGCATGTGCAGCGCATGACCTGCGGCAGAAGAGGAACACCAGGATGGAGGATTTACAGAAACATCTTAGGGAGCTGAAAACTTTGTACTCAAGACAAGAGGAGCAGCTGAAGATTCTAGAAAGGCAGCTGTTGGAGAACAAAGTGGCCATAGAGGAAGCTGGGATGTTAAAAAAGAGGTTAACAACTTTGGAGAATGTGGAGATGCTGCAGACACAGAGACCAGACATGGAGACCTTAATAAGAGGAATGGCGTCAGCGCCAGATGCCTTGGAACAATTGGCCATCTACTATGTGTCTGTAGCTAAAGAGTGCAACCATTTGATGGATGCACAAACAAAATCAAAAGAGATGACGACGAACTTGAAGAGGGAATTAGAGGCCTCAAACTACAGGGCTCAGAAGACCATGGATGAAATTCAGAGGTCACAGGAAGCCCTCAATAACACCCAGATGGAGCTTAGCGCCATGCGAAAGAAAAAGAAAGTGCAGCTCCATCACAAAACCTCACAGCCAGCACCCAGCGAAGCAACCGGGCGCCTGCCGTTTACCATCCCGGCTCGCGTTGGATTCCAGCTTCCAAAACTTTGCTCCCCCCGTCACGGGGCACGATATGGACCTTGAGTCCATCATTGACATTGAACCATATGAACTATTTATGGTCTTTAGTATAAGTGTTAGTATAAGAGTTAGTATAAGTATTATTATAAGTATTAGTAGTTAATAGATAAGTTAATAAATAGATTGTAGGCTATTGTGTTGTAAAGTTGTTCATTTTATATTTTTCTGGTGCAAAGAAAATCAAGTGTTTGGTCAGTGTTATGCCTTTTTATATAAGATACAAAGGTCTGTCAGAGGGTAGGCGTCCCCAGTGAAAAAAGCCTAATGGCTAAAGATTTAGTGAAAAATTTAGAAGTATAGTGGAAAGCCCCGGTTAGCCGGCTCTCTAAAGTTCCCAAGTATGATTCAAATAAGCAACATATAAGAAGGTGATGGTGGCTCCATTAACCTGGAACACTTAAAACTATCATGCATTGTACAGCGCAACAGAATATGATGGTGCTATACAAAACAATAAATAGTAATAATATTAATAATTAAGGGTTCCGCTAATATTACAGTGCCATAACATAATTTTAAGCATCCCTCATTTAATTTAATGACGGTGTGGTGCCATAAGGACCTTTCTTAACTGCCTGCTCCCATGACGGGGTGCAAGCAGCTCCCGCTTTTGCCTGGGTGCTAATAAATTAAACTAACCATGTAATTTAAATAGACTTCAAGGAAATGTTTCTGTATCTATACATATCTTCATAGGTGTACAGAACCCATTTGTCACTCGCATCACTGTGTTCCAGTGGCATGTGGGGTTTGCTAATCCAAGTTTAAGTTTAAATGGCTGAATCCCCATCGGGGAAACTCTTCCCTTGATGGTATACAAGCGTTACCCAATGAAAATCAGTCCTGCCTGACCACACAGCTCTTTTGATTTTTATATATATAACTTACTACAGATAAATACTATACGAGTCTCTATTCGTCCTACTCCCCAGTGGGGGACTACCAAAACTGTAATAAATGGAGAAAGGAACCTATCAAAATTTTCAAAAGAATTACTACAAATTTGTAAAAGGATTACTACAATCAGATCTCTGGTACCTCAATGCGAAGAGCAATGGCACCAACCTACGAAAACAGATGTTTATGTATAAATGGGAACACACTTTACTTTACATTTTATTCTTCTGCCGTTTTTGTTGATGACGTATTTTTCATTTCGAATGCGGATGAACAATGCTTGAATGAGATGTTGTTAACTTTGAAAATATTGCATTCTCCTATGTGCTTTACTATGGACGGCTCCTTCGCTGTCATGGTTATTGGATTCAAACTTTGGACGCTGTCGCCCCTCGAGGCCCGAAAGACCGGCCTCCACCCGCTGCCCTCACCGGATACCAGGAAGTCAGAAGCAGTAGTAAATCGGGGAGGGGTGTTATATGGGGTCTAAAAGGCTATTCTGGAGGCAGACTGCCCCATGATATGGCTTTTAACCCCCCCTTATGCCACTCTGCCTCTAGAAATGCCTTTTAACTCCCTATATGCCACTCTGCCTCCAGAAATGCCTTATACCCCCTTATATGCCACTCTGTCCCATGATATGCCTTTTAACCCTCTATATGCCAGAGTGGCATATAGGGGTATAAGGTATTCCTGGAGGCAGAGTGGCATCTACGGTGTATAAGGCATTTCTATATGTGGTTGGTCTCCAAATGTTTCCAGGGCTGCTTTTCATTCCCAGTCCGGCCCTGGGTCTTAGGAACCGAGACACCGCTCCTCTATCCGTCTCCTGGTGGGTCCGCCCACATACGAGTACCCGGCATGATGACATCATCGCGCCAACCCTATCACATACACCTCGTATAAATACAGGTGTATGTGACAGGGTTCGCTCCATAATGTACTTGCGGACCAGTCACACATGTGTAGAGAGCAGCTACTGTGTAGAGAGCAGCTACTGAGTAGAGAGCAGCTACTGTGTTAAAAGCAGCTACTGTGTTAAAAGCAGCAGTATTGGATTTAAAACGACACTTCATAAATTATAATTACTTGGTAAATGTAAACTCATCAACTACTGCAAAAAAATCTGCTATGAAGTAGCAACGAAAGTAATTTTATGGTTGGGGGTCACCACAACATGAGGAACTGTATTAAAGGGTCGCGGCATTAGGAAGGTTGAGAACCACTGCCCTAGAGTCACTCCATGTGAGACGTCTTCATGTCACATACGCAGCATAGGGGAAGAATGCAATACTAATTTAATTGAATAGAAAAGTGACCTAAAACTGACGTGCGAGTCTTGCCAGGATCGGCATTCGTTGTTAAGGCCCCGGTGCGGACACCTCGTTGTGTCTGCTTCCTGACATCACCCTAGAGTTCCTTTGTCCCCTCTTTCAATTCAAGTAGTTCAGGTATAGATCAAACCAAGAGATGGAAACACAACATTACCCATACAGACTAAATAAATAAGGCATACAAACTTCAAGGACATGTTTATATATTTATACTATATATATATTATATATATATATATTATATATATATATATATATAAAATTAAGGCTACTGCTCAAAAGTTTGGGATCACTTAGAAATTGCCCTGTTTTTGAAAGAACCGCAATTTTGTTCCAGTAAAATAACATGAAATGGATTAGAAGTACAACGCAGATGTTGTTAATGTTATAAGTGACTATTGTAGCTGAAAACTTTTTAAAGTAATATCTTCATAGGTGTACAGAAGCCATTTATCACTCCCATCACTCCTATGTTCCAATGGCCCTTTATCACTCCCTTTACTGTGTTCCAGTGGCATTTTGTGTTTGATAATACAAGTTTAAGTTTTAATGGCTGAATCGGGGTAACTCTTCTCTGATGGTCAGTGAACACTTAGTTAATGTAATGTGGATTCTTATGCTATGTTGTACATTTTGTATACAGTACATACTAAAGACACTGCTGTAAAGAGTACCTCAGGTTCTTAGATGGGCGACACACTAATCCTGGCCGTGCTCCAGCCGCCACAAACAGCAGAATATCGTTCCTCCAGGTGCCACAACGCGGTAGGACTCACTTCCAGTCCGCTGCCAGAATTCAAACATAGAATCGAGCCGATGCGAGTCCAGGGGAGGCTGAAATAAAAGCAACCATCAACGTAGTAAAATCAAAATGAAAAAACTTTATTAACATCCTTGTACAGCAACAGTAAGAAAGGCTTCTGCAGGGTCAGACCTCACGCCTGGCGCTTTTCACACTAGCGCGCTTACTCCATATAGACTGCTTTGTCGCAATCTTGATACGCAAAGCCTGCCCCTTAACTGTGGAAAGGGTATACACTGACCCTAAAGCTTTCTTTCCCTCGCAGGAAAATTGGGTTTTAAATTAATTTCCTTATTAAATGTTTACACTCCCAATGACCAAGATCGGAGGACTATGAGACCATGTCCTTTCACTTTCTAAGCTAATGCTACTGGGGGACTGTAACGCTACATTATGTCCAACAATTGACAGAAGGGGCCTGTTTGAGCATAACTCATACTCCTGTATTGACATGATTTTGTTGTCATGTGAATGGTTAAAACATTGGGTATTGGCTCAATCTCATGGTCAGACCATGTATATGTAACACTGGAGCTGAAAATCCCTTCTTTCCATCAGGGCTAGACTTGGAGATTAAATTCCACTTTAGTAAACGACACACAGACAATTAAAACTATCACAGGAGAACTCAAGGAACTCTTCCACATTAATCAAGGTCCGGTTCACTCACCGGCTCTGCAGTGGGCAGCCCATAAATCAGTTATTAGGGGAAAGCTGATTAGCATTGCCGCTCATAAAAAAAAGAAGACGCAATAACTCTCCTAAACCCTTAAAACAATAAGCAAAACTAAAAAAATAAGGTTTAACCCAGTCGAACTCCCCAAACCCAGTTGCAAACATTGAGATCTGAAATTCCCTCACTCATGGTGGGGAGACCACAAGAACGATGCAATGGACAAAACAACTTTTCTATGAGAAGGGCAATAAAGCAGACTCCATCCTCACACACAAAGTCAAACTGGCCAAGACTAGGACATGATCACACAAATGAAAAACAAACAAGTTACTTTACTGACCTCATCAGACCTGATAGCAGGGTATTTAAAAAATATGACTCGCTTTTGTATAATCACTCTCCTAAGTCCGTTAAAAGACGGTCTCTCTTTGTATTATGATTTCACCTGAATGAAACTTACCAAAACTATATGTACAGCAATGTGAAAGCTTAAATCATGATAGAAGAACTATCAGAAGTTATTAAACAAATGAAAACAAGTAAATCAGATCAACATGGTTTCTCTGGTCTTTATTACAAAATGTTTAATCACTTCTCAGCACAAACCTAATAGACATGTTCCAAGTTGCCCTAACAGGAGGTACATTTCCCTTGGAGATGTTGGGGGCTAAACTATACCTTATCCATAAACAGGGTAAACTACAGAAAGACCATGCATCATATCACCCGATATCCCTTTTAAACTGTGATTTTTTTTTTATTAAAACAGCCTTAATAACTGTATTACCGATTTAATCAACCAACACACAATTGAACTGAATATACATCAAGGGATTAAAATGTCTATGAATTACATTGACTTGTATACATTTAATGACACCCTCTTAATCTTGAAAACAAAAAGAGAGCTAGTGAGAGGAAAGGGATTCTGCTACCTAAATTCTTATATTTGTTTCAGGCCTTGTCCATCCCCTTCAATAAGAGAGACTTGCAAAAATATATAAATGCCTTCATATGAGCTGTCAAGACACCCAGCGTGAGTACATAGTTACATAGTTACATAGTACACCAAGTTCATGCGTCCATCAAGTTCAGCCTTTCCCATATCTAAACACGTATAATATAGACACATCAGGTCAGGTGGCTCCTCTACAGCAATGGCATCCAACAGAGGATGTAAAAAGTTCTTCCCTCAACCCCTCCTAAATACTATACTTGGATCCCAAAATCCACCTTCCACTGATAAAACTTGTCCTAGCATTCATTACTCAATTACTACGTAGGATAAATGTGTTCACCAATTTAAACTGGTTGGAAACCTATCCCTGATGACCCCCTTGTGGTAGAACAGAGCCTTTCCTTGGGGTCTACAGCCTTCCAAATGGAAGAATTTAAGAGACATAGGTAACAAAAACAAACAAACAAAAAGCAGCACAAAATCACCTTTATCAGGAGTAGGGTCTACCGTCCCTTTTGGCCACACGTGGAGCAAGTTGCTGCATTACTTCTTCAGGGTACGTGACCCTGCCAAGAGGTGCGCAGCAGCCACTAGTACAGGCAATGGCCAGTGTCGCTAAGTGAAGCTTTTCCTGGAAGAAAGAAAGTGTTTGCCTCACCGATGACTGAAAATGTGACCCACTTAAAAAGGTAAAACCCAGGCTGAAATGTAAGAAAGTTCTGCTTTACTGGGAACAGTTTCCCAAAAGATATGGTACAAGCATCTATAGAGAGGGGATTTTAACATTCCTGGGTTAGGCATAAACCTATTTAAATCTAAGATGAGACCAAGAATTAGAGGGGATAAATGGGTCTAACCTGCCCTTCAATTGTAGGTTTCTGCAGTGAGTAAACTGTAGCCCTTCATATATTTATTTCTTTATTTATTTATCTATTTATTTCCTTAACAGTTTTTTCCACACAAGAAAGGGTAAGAAACAGGCAGAATCTCTTTTTTTTTTGGATAATATTAGTGCAATATCAAATCACAAACCTAAGAGCGGCCCCTTGAGAAAAGAGAACCGAAACGGGAAGTGGAGGTCATATTTACAAAATGGGTAAGCACTCTAGCACTTTATGGTAATATCTAATAGTTATGATCGGATTGTCCATGCATATATGTGAGCTTAATATATATTAATGCACGATATAAGTTGCAATGTAACAATGGGTTGTAATGGATATAGGTTACGCTGTTGTTCTGTTCACTCCATAGTGAGTAACTGATGTGACAACACTCTATTTTTATTTATATTATTGCCATAATGCATACAGGCCACTTTATATATGCAATTTTACTACGTTCACATGCTCGGATCTGCTTCTAGGAGACTTTTGTCCAATATTTGAGTGCTGGATGTGTTTTTATACTTTTGTATAATAAAGAAATATATTTTAAATAAGAAGGGCTAGTTTTGAACTCTTTTTTTCTTCTAAGTGTACAATTTATGGTTTTCCCTAGGTTTCCCTAGTTTAAGGATGTGATCCAAATACACACCATGGAATTGATATGATGAAATTATATGTAAGAGGTGTTTTGGGATTCTTTTGTGTTATATCTGCCCTTAAATTGTAGGTTTCTGTGGTGAATAAACTGTAGCCCTTCATACATTTATTTCTTTATTTATTTATCTATTTATTTCCTTAACAGTTTTTTCCCCACACAAGAAAGGGTAAGAAACAAACAGAATCTCTATTTTTTGGATAATATTAGTGCAATATCAAATCACAAACCTAAGAACCCTCATCCTCAGCCATGACACATACACTGGTTGCGCTATGACATCACAAACACATGAACACTCACAGCAGGAATAGATGAGCTGTGTGCACATTCTGCTTGATCGATTCGAGGTGATAGTGGCTTGTTTGTTCACCTGCAGCCATGCCCATCTGGGCATACTGCGGTATTTGTATAAGCCCTCTCGATGATACTTCCAACGTGGCAGCCATATGCTGCGGGCACACATTCCACCAAGAGTGCTTGCTGCAGTGGTTCCGCTCCTCTCCAAGGCCGACATGTCCACAGTGCAGAACTCAGTTGGGCAGCAGCCAAGATGTCATTAAAAAACTTTTCTTTGATATCAGAGAGCAGGATGGTCCCACTCTTAATGAAGAGCTGCTAAAGAAGGAGGTGGAGAGATTGAACGCTCTTATCCTCTTAAAAGAGGAGAGGCAGAAACAATCCTATGCCAAGGCATGTGCAGCGCATGACCTGCGGCAGAAGAAGAACACCAGGATGGAGGATTTACAGAAACATCTTAGGGAGCTGAAAACTTTGTACTCAAGACAAGAGGAGCAGCTGAAGATTCTAGAACAGCAGCTGTTGGAGAACAAAGTGGCCATAGAGGAAGCTGGGATGTTAAAAAAGAGGTTAACAACTTTGGAGAATGTGGAGATGCTGCAGACTCAGAGACCAGACATGGAGACGGTAATAAGAGGAATGGCGTCAGCGCCAGATGCCTTGGAACAATTGGCCGTGTACTATGTATCTGTAGCTAAAGAGTGCAACCATTTGATGGATGCACAAACAAAATCAGCAGAGATGACACTGAACTTGAAGAGGGAATTAGAGGCCTCAAACTACAGGGCTCAGAAGACCATGGATGAAATTCAGAGGTCACAGGAAGCTCTCAATAACACCCAGACGGAGCTTAGCGCCATGCGAAAGAAAAAGAAAGTGCAGCTCCATCACAAAACCTCACAGCCAGCTCCCAGCGAAGCAACCGGACGCCTGCCATTTACCATCCCGGCTCGCGTTGGATTCCAGCTTCCAAAACTTCGCTCCCCCCGTCACGGGGCACGATATGGACCTTGAGTCCATCATTGACATTGAACCATATGAACTATTTATGGTCTTTAGTATAAGTGTTAGTATAAAGTGTTAGTATAAGTATTAGTAGTTAATAGATAAGTTAATAAATAGATTGTAGGCTATAGTGTTGTAAAGTTGTTCATTTTATACTTTTCTGGTGCAAAGAAAATCAAGTGTTTGGTCAGTGTTATGACTTTTTGCAGAAGATACAAAGGTCTGTCAGAGGGTAGGCGTCCCCAGTTAAAAAAAAGCCAAATGGCTAAATATTTAGTTAAAGATTTAGAAGAATAGTGGAAAGCTCTGGCTAGCCTGCTCTCTGACGTTCCCAAGTATGATTGAAATAAGCAACATATTAGAAGGTGATCGGTGCCTCCTTTAACCTGGAACACTTAAAACTATCATGCATTGTACAGTGCAACAGAATATAATGGCGCTATACAAAACAATAAATACTAATAATCAGAATAATAATAATAATTCAGGGTTCCACTAATATCACAGTGCCACAATATAATTTTAAGCATCCCTAATTTAACTTATGATGGTGTGGTGTGTGCCATAGGCAGCTTTCTGAACTCCTGCTCCCAAAACGTACAAAATTTGATTTCCTCATTATGTTGTCTCATATTGTTCTTGATCGGTTTCTACCCCTCCTCGGTGGCTGCTTTTGCATGGGTGGTGACTTCTATACAGGAGATTATTATAGTTTGTTTCTTATTTCTCCAAAATAATAAAAATACAAAAAACACAAGCTATAGAACATGTTAATCACGGTCAAAAAACAAAAGAACTTGCCGCACTGACTCTATTAGGAGGAGACTTTGTGGCATGAAAGCCGGAAAGCTGTTACATTTCAAACTGCCCGATTACTGTTACATTTCAAACTGCCCGATCGCGCGATCTGACCTAACCCGGAAGTTCATCGGAGGACAGGATATCCCTTGCAGTGGATATCCTGTCCTCTGATGAGGCACAGTTGCTGCGATCTCTATGCACGTCTGTGAGGACCTGCATAGAGATCACAGTGTGATCGGTGCAGGGGGATCGCGGGGAGGGGAGTGAGAAACCATGTCTCTCACCCCCCTCCTGTCCTGAAACAGAGAAGGAGAAAAATACAACCGTTATTCATTAAAAAAAGTAATAATAAAACAATCATTAAAATAATAATATAAATAATAAAAAAATAATAATAATGTGAGCTAAGCGATGTCATTGTGACATCACTGGCATGTTCAGGAGGTCCCTAAGTGGACCTCTAACATTTTTTTACAAAATAAATATATATAAAAAAATAAAAAAAATACAAAAATACAATAAAAAAAAATATAATAAAAAGATAATAATCATAAAAAATTAAAAGCCTTACATCCCATTGCCCCAGCATAACATCTACCCAGTATAGCCCTCCTGCCCCCGTTCACAACGCCCAAACCCGTTAAGTCATAAGCATAAAAATTCAACAAAAAATGTACACCTTATAGTATGTTCCCTGGTCCTGGGAAAGTATGGAAAATCTATATAAATTAGGTATTTCTGAAATCAGGACACCTGAATTGATAAACTT
>VKOC01018948.1:0-22131 GCA_009364415.1 Spea multiplicata | reverse complement strand
CCAAATATTTAGGAGATTTCAGATAAAGAGATCACCATTTTGTTGTGTTTTAATGTTTTAATGTTACAAATGCTGGAAATTGTAAGAGGCAAAAAAATGAAATAGGAAAATTACATATTTACAATTTAAAAAATTTAGTTTGGATATAATTTTATTTCATCTGTCTTCTCACCTACTATAATAATGATGTCTATATCATAAAATGGTTGATACTTTAATATGATCCTTTGTCTACTTACCTTCCTGTATATGACTCCATGAGTCGCTCGTATCAGAGGGATCATTCATATACTGACTTAACTCATAACTACTGGACGACATGCCGGAGTCTCGGTACTGGGACAATAGACTGGGTTCCGCTAAGCTTAACAACTGTCAAGAGGGAGACCAAAGTAAAAAAAAGTGTACGACAAAAGAAAGATATCGAATGGTAAAAACACATAGCTGAACGTACCTCGAAGAAGCATTAAAAAAGCAAACCATTGTTATAGAAAATAGCTTTCGCATACTAGTAAGAAGATGAGTGCCACATTAAATTAACGGAGAGCAAGTCTTTCAGCTTAGTAACAAAATTGTCGTTGACAGCATGCGGTATTCTTGGAGTAATGTGAATGTGTAAATGTCTGTATAAATAAAGCAAGGTAGCGGAAAACTCTTACCTGTAATTTGTCCACTTCATTTTCATTCTCCTCATATCCCTGGGCCCTGATTGACATAAAAGAAGTATTTGTATACAGTTTACATAAGGTTGGAATAAAGGAGCTTTCGTCTTAGGCACAGAGAAGGTCTCTTTACCGTTAGGGCCCTTAAATAGCGGAATCGACCTTCATCTGAAGTTGTTTTGGCCAATTCAATCAATATATCGGAAAAAACGTTTGGATGTGTTTCTAGATATTAAATGCATGCAGGGTTATCGCGAGTGAAGGTACATAAGGTAATGCTGATCTAGGTTGAGTCCCTTTGAGATGACATTATTGTCTCAGTAGGGTTTTTGCTTTCTGGATCGACCTATGCGAGTTTGTGGAATGGTTGAACTTGATGGACTATATGTATTTTTTTCAAGCTAATTAAATATGTAATATATATATATATATTATATATAATATATATATATATATGTATATATCGTTAGCAGCTGTGTTTACATGAATACTAATTGTAAGTGTTCTTTACCAGCTCTGAGTCTGTGGCGGAGCCCTGCCTCCCGCTGCGGTCTGATGTAGCGGAGGTCCATTGTAGGAGTTTACCACCCATTGTTCTGTTTGTCTGCTTTGGGGCCTTCTCCTCCAGTCTGCAAGGTCAGGAACCAGTCAATTGAAGGGTTTTTATTAGAGAGACACATCATAAAATAAAAAATGTATACTTAAATGGCATGTGGCCTGGAGAATAACTTTGTAATATTGACATCCCAGGCTTTTTAGGTTAACACTAACATGTTGCTCAGTTTTCACAAAGTTAATTGGTTAATTCAATGCCAAATAAAGCAATCCTTTACATTAAAAAATTAGACAACTTCAAGGACAATTACCCAGAGACTGGTGCACTGGATTTTGGGGAGGTAGTAGTTTACATACTGTAAAAATTATGAGTTCTTTTGACTCTTAAAGGTAGGCTGAACCTGCATTGTACTGAAGATGGCTTTTCTTTTGATGAGACATTGTGGAGTGAGAATTTGCTACAGAACAAGGTATAGAAGGGGAATTTCAATATTGCTACTTATTCCAATGCTTCTACCAACGTGCGATAGATCAACATATTTTTTAAATGCTGAGGTTATTCCATGCCGCACATGCCGGGCATACTGTAACACATCACATCATTATCAACAGCATAGCAAAGTATATACAGACATGTGTACAGCAAATAATTAAAACAGTATATCTAGAAACCTCAAAAACCTCATACAAGTATTATACTGTGATACAATACCGCACCAGTAAGCAGACATAGACTGACACAAGACATGGAAACAACAGTAACCATGGTAAAACCAGAAAAAAAAAAGTCCAGGGTGCAGAGATTGTTGGATTGTAGGTGAAAAACAGGTCGGATGAAGAGGCTACTGTCATGTGAAGGTGATCATGTGCCTTCATTGGGCCACAGCAGACCACCGGGTCTACAATCGTCAATTGCTGGGGCTATACTCCCCCAACGGGGATATGCAACCCCTTCCCTCTAGTCCCAGCAAAAACACAAGCAGGGGGTCTCTTGCCCCTTCATTCAAAGAAGAGAACCACTGAAGTCTTTAAAGGGAGATGGTGGCCAAAAAGCCAACCTACCTCTCCCACCAAGAGTCTTCAGGGCATTCTGCAGCATCTTCAGTGAATGCAAACATACCACAAAAAGCTTTCATCAAAAACGAAAATATACATGCTCAAAAGGGCATGTGTGGAAAAAAATATATGGTAAATCCCTGGCTGGCATTATAAGAATTGATCTACTACCTTCCATCCAAACGATTAAGTGTAGTATCTGTGATAGAGGACAAACACCTGGACTTCTGGCCCTAAGAAAGCAAGAAGTCCAAGGTGCTTTTAGTGTGCCCAGACGTCACGAGGGGTGCCAGTGAGCTCACAGACCGTACTAAACTTTTTATAATCTGCCTACAGTAATGAACAGCAAAATAATAGCTTAAAACAATAACAACCATGAATTTAGTGGACTGTCTGTATCTGACTAGGGGTTTTGTTAATAAATAAGGCAAACACTGACACCGTTAAATCACTTGCAAATGACCTTGTAACATTTCTATGGTAAACAATTTAACTGGATGGTTTTTAAATTTGTATTTAATGTACTCTGATGATAACACTTTCCTGAAGCCTGTGCAAACTGTTTACTATTGGTTGTTGACTGTAATCTTTTCAAGCAAATAAGTGAAAGAAAACACTCATTATTCCGCCGAGTATAATTACATTTCTATCGCAAATTATAGTATGACTATGCATTCTAAAATCAGGGGAACCTCACCTATTCTGCTAACGTTGGTGTGTTATCACCTTTATACTTTATACATTTGTTACACTGGTAAAAACATTCTCTGTTGTTTCTTGTGCTCATATTATATTAATGAAGACAATGTTAACGCGCCTTACATTTCTAAATTGGACAGTGTTGAAGAACGGGTGGGCTACTGTACCTCGGTATTCTGTTGAAGCAGCTTGATGGTCAGAATAATAATTTCTTTGCCTATTAGACGCTTCATAAAATGTGTACCTCTCATCATATTCCTGCCTAAAAAACAAAGGATGAAAAGGCAGGAATTAGTACAAAGGGCTCACCCGTTGGACTGCAATTCCCATCACCTTTCAATTGCCATCATTGCCACCCAAAACTATACCAACCGACTACCTTATTACTGAAATCAGTCAATCCAGCACAACAAATTAAATTATCCAGAAGTAGATTCCACAAAGACTATTAACAGAATTTGCTGAAATATTAATGTTCGCAAAAATCTTAAAAAAAAAAAAAAAGTTATGTTATGCCAATTCCTTTTGCGTTTGCAATGCATTCCACCTCCAGAAAAAGCAGGATTTATGAAGGAAGTCTGCAGTCTATTGTTCCACCCGCAAATTGGAAAAATCCGAAAATAGTCAGTGACCAGCCAATTCCTATTGGCTAAGCACTGACCTCAAACAACCAATAAGACATTTACATACAGAGGAAGCACTGGAAGCGGTTGGCTGAGCAGGGATAAGCAAAGTATCCGTACAAGGACAGCAGTGTCCGTGACAAGGGTTGTGAAGGTCCATAGAACATCATTAAATTGTCCACCGCAGACCCCAGTAGATGTCCACCATGAGCAATGTTGCTGCCTACTCCTCAAGCCTGACCGCAATAAAGAGTTCTGTGGGGGTTTTGTTGAACTGATAAAAGTGATGCAATTACCATGGCAACAAATGGAATTCTGCTGCTGATTTTAGCACACTGTACTAGGCTCCCACTTCAACCATAACTCTGTTATTGTGTTCAAGGATGGATTTGAAAACCTAAACACTGATTTATTGATATTCCAGATTTGGCACAAGTACAGTTTTTTCCATGGAACACACCTGTGATCAAGAAGGGGTATGTTTAATCCCCCCTCCCTTAGAGACCTTGGGTAACACAATGTGGATTCAAAGCTTATAAAATCCAATGACACTGCAAAACCAAAGAGAACTGAGACCTTTGTTGTTGAACTTTATTTTGCCCAGGCCATAATTCTATGTTTCCATAACACAGTTAGCGTAGCCCTCAGACAATTGGTTCCATGCTGACAAAACAATTTTTGTTTTTATTTGCAATATTTTTCTGAACAAGCTTGCAATTTTTTTTAGGTAACGCAAAATAAAACGACAGCTATATCATTCCAGGAAAAATTCACTGCTTTCATTTGTATGAGAATATCAGTAAAACAGACAGCAAACTTTCGGTTTCTGCAGGAACCCCTCTGGCAGCAGAAGGACTAAATGTATTAAATGGTTATTATGTACTGTTGAGGGGAAAAGAGACAGCTGAATAAATACGATTATTTTTATCTCCACTCTTCTCTTTTCAGAATAACTTATGTGATAAGTCTAAAGTTGATTTGTAGGTAAGATTTTATTCTCTTTTTGTTTGTCTTTAACGTTTATCGGCTATGTTTTTCACTGAACAAAAAATAAAAAAACGTTGTCAGTTGATAACATTGGGTGCTTTGTCATAAAAAAGACACAAAGTCCTGACGTTACAATTCTGCTTTGTTTAATACATATATCATCTATATATCACAATAACCGTTCATTAAATTGCTTGAGTTTTCTATAATTACACACAGACAATGAGATCTCACCTAGACAATGGACGGGATGGATATGTGTCACTTCTGTCATAAATCTCAGCTCTAGATGCAGGCCGACCCCAGTCTCTGTGTCTATGATCAGATGTCTGATACTGGGAATAGTAGTCACTCCAGGAATCTGGTGGCCAAGGTTGGTAACCATCCTTTGGGTGAGGCTTCTGGACATGCCTGTTGCCATTGTTCATGTAATAATAAGGCGGTGCTTCGTGGTACATGCTTCTCCATGTGTCCGTCCTTCTAGTTGGTCTTCCCCATGACTGATGGGGCCAAGGATGGGCTCCATGGTCCATTGCACGTATGTCTCACCTAGGGGAGATGCAATTATGGAATAAAATTAGGTAACATTGATCACATTGATCACCATTGCATGCCAATGTACATTGTAGATGTATCATACCAAAGTGATCCCACAACCAACATTATTCCAGTTCCGCAACTGTATTCAAATCAGTTTCAGGAATAAATGGTAGATTTCATCGCAATTATTTCACCTCGACCTTTGCTTTTCATAGAGGGGCAGAAGTAGTTTTTGGTTAAAAAACTAAATTACTATAAAATATATTTTTTTCTATTTTAAATAGTATCAAAGATGCATTGACAAATAGCAGAAGATAAAGTGTGACATCATCCAAATATTGTATGTTTATTTGTTAATAGTATCATGTACAGATCATGCCTCATGCCAAAGTGCATTACATCAAAAGACACCAATATTATATCTACACATGACGTTATTAGTTCAAATCGTTGTTTCTCAAAAGAAACTGATCCCACAGTGCAATCACAATAGCAATGCGTGGAATGTTCCTCCTTGTTGTTCCATGCAGTGGTGTAACTACTACGGGGGTTGTTTACCGCTGTATACTAGATCTGCTTTTCATCCATAACCCCTTGCAATTAAAAACAAGACATTTGTCTATGGGTATTAATAATCAGACACAGCATAAAGCAAACATTTAATGATAAAATGGAATGGCTTCTTCCGGGGGTGACACACAAACCCTTATGTGCTTCAATTGTCCTCTACAGCACATAGTCCTTTCACATAATTCTAAATCTTTGTGCACGAGGCACCAGTACAATTCACATATCCACAGCACCTGATGCTATTCCTACGCTGGAAAAAAAGTATTTTAATGGATTAAACGAGACAGACAGTTGTTCAAGATGAATAACACCGGACCTCACCTGTGTCAGTCGGGAGAGAATCTGTTTGCAGGTCCCTACCAAAGTCCGCGTGCCACATGAGCAGGCAGTAATCCCAATCACAACAGTGCTTTACATCTAAGCTAAGGCATTGCAGAGAGTCCACAGATATCACTGGGTCAAAGTACAGAAGCATGATAATAAACACAGTCCAGTTATACCCAACGGCAGGAGTCACCATTCATGACAAAGAGATCCAAAAAAGTTACAGGAGTTCATAGCCTCCCAGTGGTGGTAGAGGCTAACACAGTGAGGGAATTTAAACACGCATGTGATAGGCATAAAGTTATCCTGGATCTAAGACACAAACAATAATCGATTAAGGCCAGATTAAGGAGTTTAGGGCCCGGAGCAATTATACAGGAAGGGCCCCTTCTCTGGACTTTCTGTCATTACCAAGCTCCCTTTTCTTTCTCTGCTTCCTGCGTCTTGAAGTCTTTGGTAATTTATTTTTTTCCATTTTATCTTTTTTTATCTACCATTTACATTTTTCATCCTCTAATTTTTATTCTGCCCCCCATACATACACATGTATTTACACACACACACACACACACACACAGATACATACATACATACATACATACATACGTATACACACACACATACATACACATAATACGTATACACACACACAGTACTTACCGCATCCTCTACTTCCCTGCTGTATGTTCAGGTCCCACGACTATTATCCTCCCTCACTGCCACTGTGGCCTGGGAATGGATGCCATTTCCAGACGCCCGGGAACCGATCAGATCGCCGCTGCGTGGGACAGGTGAGCGTTATGGACCAGACCGCCGGAGCTGTGGAGCAATTGCTCTGTGTGCTTCCTCGTTAATCTGCTCCTGTCTTTGCATCTGGAAAAACAGGCAGGCTAGAAGGGTGAACAGTTCTTATCTGCCCTCAGACTCTATGTTTCTATACCCCAGTACAGATGGTAGAACTTCCACTTCAGACACTGTTTCTTTACATGCCTCCCAATGGTCCTGCTTTGTGCGGATAAGAGTCCCGATTTTGGCACTCTGTCCCACCCAGCTTTGTCCCACTTTTCAGGACAGAGGTAGAGCTTGGTGGGACAGCGAGATTTGAGACTGAAATACCCCCAATTTCATTTTCCGGTGTCAGGAAAAACCAAAGACTGCATACTGCACATCCGCACGATTGTGCACATTCACAGTAGTGCTACTTTTCAAGTACCTCTGTATGTGGCAGTTTACTTAAGGTTGATTGACCGTGATCATATGTTCCAGTTTAACTTGGGCCAACTATAAAATAAAATGCATTGTGCAGGCCAACCATGACTTTAATGAAAGTCACAATCTAGATTATCCCTCAGTCCCATTAAATATATCGGTACATAGGAATGTATATGTTACAACATATTAAATATAGAATTATATTTCATTTACGCAATAGATAAATAGCTTCTATTATTTTACATTTGCTTTCACAGAGTCAGACAGTAGGATTCCAAAGTAATCTTCACAGGAGTATCACGGGAAATGATGGAAAATGTGCCTAAGATTTCTTGGCTGTGCCTTTGGTAGAAGTCACAGCGGTGAAATATGCATCTAAATAATTTAAAAAACAGAACAATAAATAAAAATAGTAATAACACAAGAGACAAATTAGTTTTTGTACTGGATTCAATATTTTTAGTAGAGTTTGACAAATCCTCTAGAGTTACAGCTTATAGCGGTACAGTTCCTAAATAAAGCTGTTGTAAACCCACGCAACCATTTTGGGGGATTTCACCCCTCTGTCACAAAGTTTTTGCCATATCCTTGTTCAATTGTTTTTCCGCTTTTCAATGTTTAGTGCAGAATTTATATTTGTTTCTCAGGCAGACGGGGCTTTCTCTAAATAGCACTTTGTATTGTACAGCCTATCATTTAGTATGAATTATATAATTAACAGTAATAACTGTTAAAAATTAAAAAAAAAAAAACACTTTTTTTTCTTCCACTGGTTAGGCACCACTAATAAAAAAACACACCCTGATTTTTATCCAGCAATATCCCCTGAGTAGAATAATACCCTGCATGTATACATACATAATTTGGGGTTGGGGGCAGGGAAGGGTTTTTTCTTTTACTTTAAATACCTCTGCGATCTCATTTAAAACCGTATGGAGCCCATTATGATGTCATGGTGACATTACTGGGGTCGTTTGTTTATGTGAATTTTTTATTACATTTTTTTAACAAAAAAAGTGGCCAATATACAAAAAACCCAATGTTTTTTCTATGTTCCATCTAATTCCTGTAACCACAGTAATACCACAGGGTATTGTGCTTGTTTTTGTGCCAAGTTACAATGAAGTGTGCCCGACAAAAAATATGAGCAAAGAAAACATTTACAAGATTAAGTAATTATATCTTGGGTGGGTTTTGTCATTCAGACTAGGAACAATGTTTTTAGAGCTGCATTTACTTACAAAAGTATTAAACTTAGCAGGCTAAGTGGAACAGCACCTTTAATATAGATCGAGAAACGCTACAATGTAGAAGAGCAGATGGATACAACCCTCCTTTTTAAGTGTTCCGTACTTATGTTGACTTCAATTTGCGACGACAGTTTTATTTATACCATGCATGTAGGTCCTATTACATGATGTGTAATATGTCAAGGTGCACTTTTTGATAAATGTTATTTTTTAATTATATCGGGAATAATAAATTAAATATATTTTTACACGTTAGTTGTTGCAATTAATACAGAAGTGGCACCGAATTTTAGTAATTGTAATTAATGGAGCAGTAATGAAGCAATTATTCCACAGAAGGATTATACCCATGGGACGTTTTGGGGTTTATGTGACAGAGAGGAAGCCAGCTCTTCAATGTAAATCACGCTGCTTCAATGAGTTTTATTATTAGCACTATTTAAGCGGTAGTTTTTTTTTTAAGAGATGTTGTTCGGCGGCATGTACATTTAACAATCCATTCTTAATAAAACTTCATTACCGAATAAAAAAAAAAACAAGCGCATTCAGTATAATGTAGAGTTTGGAGACCCGTAAAGTATTTAATCAATTAATCTCAATATATATTTAAAATGAAACACACATTTTCAGTTTAGTTAAGGTTCAGGCTCAGACAAGACAGATGTTCCCCTTTAATTCTTGAGTTTCCTTAAGGGTGTATTTGAAGGCGATTTAAAAAGACTAGCATACACCTCATTGTAGCTCTGTTCATATATATATATATATATATATATATATAAACGTTGGGGTTGAGCTTTGGCATCCAATCCAGGTTAGGTCTAGGATAACGCAAACTTCTCAGGTAAGGTTGCCATTTGCCAACAGGCCTCCTCTTATTCTCCAGCACAGAAGTCAAGAAAGATATTGTTGATGGGGGTGGGCAAGCCAGGTGGCTGGCACACATACCTAGGAACTCTCAGAGTTTGAGGTGAAGGGGCAGATCCTCAGGGACACACAGTCTGGAGCTGACTCCATCCTATTCTACGCTGCTGTAATCATGAATAAGACTCCCAATTGCTTTTGTTATCAGTACGTTATGGTTGATATCCCTACTTGAATGCAGATGACTCAATTACCGGTAAGTTTGTCTTAAAATAATGACAAATCAAGATTCCCTAGAGGATCGGTATCAGAGTTGGCGAGTGACTACGCTGAATATGCACGATGGTCTATTAAAGGGTCTCAGGCTAAGCTAATCTAAAGGTCCCAGGTACGCTGGCACTCTCCACACTTGACAAAGCCAGTCTAGGCTCAAGTCCACATCAGCTTGCCAAACTATATAAGCCAGGTTGGAAGTTTGTGAAACTTGCCACACGAGGGGCCATGATTACCTGTAAACCAGTGGGATAAGGGAGTGGAACCGCAGGGAGTGGAGAATATTATGAAGAAATTTACAATCATGGTATAAAATCTCAGCGAAGATACGGTAAAGGATTAGGGTATAACCCCGAAAGCCGCAGAATATGAAATGTATATGAAATATACATAAAATTATTTCTATAATATCCAGACTTTTTCCCTTTGATAGAAATAAAGTTAGGCTCATCACTGTGGGTGGATTATAATTGAACAAATATAGATCCCTGGATTGTTTGCTCGCGCACCCCGTGCTTCTTAACGCTATCATTATTAGAAACCTTCTGTGGATTTGGGATACCAGAATGTAGAAGCGAGTTCTTAATCGCGCAGGCTTTTTAATTCAGGTATCCTGGTGTGCTGAGAGTTTGTGTGATCTGATGCTCTAAACAGTTTTCGTTTTCCATTTAACCATACCTCCCAAGTGTCCCTTGTAAAGAGGGGCAGTCCCTTATTTATACACAAGTCCCTTTTTTAAGAGATTGGGTATCTCAAGGATACTTAATTTGTGCAAACATTGGCACCTAAAAGGTTAAGTTAATTTTAACCTTTGGTTTCCCAAAGCAGCTCACACCTCACTCCTACTTTTCTACAATTTCATCATCTTGTAGGGAAAAAATAATTAGGGTTTAAATCCAATCATCTTTATTAGACTTTTATTAGCCAGTTTAAAGTGTACCAAGCCATTTAAATCAAGTGGGACCGTTCTGGATATTCTCCAGTGATATCGGAGCCGCTGCTTCTTAAGTCTCCGCACCTTTTGTGAAGGCGGCAGTGTAACTGCAGACGGCAGGATGAATAATGTCTTGAACACAGGGAGGCAGACTGCGACTGTGCACGGAGCGAAGCACGGAGCGAGTACTTACAGCATCTTTTACAAGGGCCAGGTAAAGCGCTGCTATCAATAAGCCGGCAGCCGGCTCCTCCCATCAGAAAGCGGCTCTAAATCGAGTGCCACGTCACCCTCCGGAACCTTCGGTGGTGAGAACTATGATGCAGCACGGAGTCTTTTAACCGACGCGACGTGCCCTTAGCGGCGCCATATTGTGAAGGGCAAAAGAAACATTCTGTACGGCTGTGTGTCGCGCTAGCGGCTTTAATAATTGAAACCGTTGTCTGCTGACGTTTGTGCTTTATATATCTATATATATATATATATATTAATTAGTATATAAAATGGATATAATATATATAATAGATATCCTATATATATATATATATACATATATATTCAATAAAAAAATGATTGGTGAAGTAAACCTAGAACAGCTGGGTAGTATATAATAATGTGCTTTTAGCACTTGAGGTTGGTTCAGGAATTTCTATTTGTCTATTTTATTTTGAGACCTTTTCATTTCTTCCCCACCCAGGAGACCTAAGATATACAGAGCCTCTTGGCCAAAGCTAAGAATTCCCAAGGATGTGTATGATGCTTAATGGGACGCTGCAGCCATCATATGCACTAGGAGTAATTTTCCTTCGGTTCCCCGATTCTGTAGAACCCGCCCTCTATGTCCTTAGATTAGTGGGTGTATTCAGAAAAAAAACATGGCTGCTGTTTGTGAAATCCCATGCAGACTATACTCAATGAAAAAGTCCAGGAGGTAAAGGACTCCCGTTGACTTTATTGGATTCTAGCAGCCAAGAGTGACACGAAAAACAGGATAACTTAGGGAATGAAAAGTCCAATGAATGGCCCCAGGTGAACCGCCTTTTCTGAGTATGGCCACTACTGAGCCCTCAATGTATGCCTAAAAATCCAACCGATGACGTGCGCACAGGGTAGGCTACCTGGAGCCTTCCCTCATCTAATGGAGTGACTTTGTGAGGGGTAGGAATAGCATTAAGTGGGTTGGGGGTGGGAGAAGAATTGGGTCTTTGCACCAGAGAAAGAGGAGAGGGACCTGGAGAAGCAGCTCTTCACTTGTAGACTCCAGGTCAAACCTGGAGCCTTCCCACATATGGCAAATAACTCAATAGTAGCAATACCATTCTTCCTTCAACTTATAGCCATTTTGTGCATTTGTCCAGGGCCTTTTTGGGACTTTTTCTATTTTGTGTTGCGACACAAAATACAAATATATTTTCTGTCTAAGCTCAGTAATATCATGTTACATTTTAGAACACAGCATTTGGTAATTGGTGTGATTACTGTGTGTGGCCGTCGAACGTACAAACCTCTCATTTAGGAAATCAATGTTTGTTTAAGTTTCTAGGTTGCTTTATTGAAGTAAATGCATTCCTTCTGTACAGAACTAGAAATAATTACCAGGCTCTCAGCTTACACAGAAATATACAATTTGATAGCAGATGAGAGGCAGAGAAGCACTGTGGATAATGAAGAGATATTATGACCAAAGAAGCTAAGGCCTTGTTGTGCATACTAAGAAATTAAGTATGCAAAACGAGTTTCTGATTAGTTTTCCCAAGTGCTAACATATATCAAAGGCAGGATCGCACATAATAGGCAGCAGTAAAGAAAATATATTAATCATAAAATCTCATGAATTCATAACTAGTGATATTTATCGCACATAGATGTAATCTATTATAGTAGTTGAAATGCATAATACTGCTACATAAAAAAAACAAATCTTCATTTTAAAATATTGAAACAATGATGTAGTACCCAGATGTAGCTATGTAGCTAGTGGCTTATGTCAGTAATAGAAATGCTATTTTCATAACATAAAGCTAATATGATATTCTTAATGGTAATAAATATTAACAAGAGAGTAGACCAAAACTGCAAAATCTCCTGTATTTTTCTTTCACACTCTTGCTGTGTCTGTGTTTTAAACTGGGAGATTCAGCTCATATTTTATTTAAGCAGGTGCATAATGCACTTGCTTTTAAAAGATCTATGGATTTTATTCTTTTGTGTATCTAATATTGCTTCTGATTTTCACATGTGGGGCTTAATTATTGTTTTATAGCACAGTAATTTTATGCAAATACATCTCTGGATTGAACGGAAGCAAAAGCATACCCAATGCATGAATATACTGATAACATTGGAAGTACTTTAAAAGACACTCAGCTGAAAAAATCCACTCGCCTTCAGAAGAAGCTGATACGGCCCCCTCCATGGTCTGGTTTTTGTTGGAACATTTTTTTGTGCGTGTGAAAATGTGCACGTTTGACGCCCCCCTGGACTGTCGCACAATCGTCGCTGGGGCTGGCTGGTGGTAAGTTTGGCACACATGCCCAGTTGTGAACAAGAAGTGTGTTCTGCCAAATGGATGCCCAGCAAGCCTGGGAGCTAGGGGCAAAGAAATAGAGCCAATGAATGGGGGAATCTGACTAATTCATCGATGCATTTGCAAGGGGACAAAATTGATAACTTACAGGTAACAGGACACACAGGTAACATATTCAATAAGTACATGTATTTAATGTAGAGGTCAGCATACTGAAAAGTAGCATGGGATGCATACTATCAAATTAATAATACCCTGCAATAGAAGTAAGGGTCATAACAAGCCTTGGTGGTCTGCATCCAGCCAATAACAGTGGTCTAGTGGGCTGAGCAGGAAATATATTAAGACTTTGAACATAAGTTACTTTCCTTTAACACCCTGAGATTAGAATAACGTTTGGGCTTGCAGGTATTATTCTGTATGGAATGCCTCACTGACCAGATGCCATCACTCCAACCGTGTGTTTAATCCTATTGTTTCGTCATACTCTATTTTAATACTTCTCTGATTAATGGGCGTTATAGTGGGGTTGGTAATCAGAATACATTTCAGAGAACATTTATAAAAACACTTAAAACGGTACTGAGTTAAGCCTTTAGTTGATTAGAGAACAAGCCGAAGCGACTTGTTCTTGTGGATATAAATTGTGATAACAGACACAGTGCAGAACCAACTTCAATTAGCACTACAGCTGGTGTGATTTATTTGTTAACATGTCTTTGAGCTTTGTTCTTCGTTTAGAGCATTAGGTGCCTAAATGACAGGTGGTGTGAATACTAAAACAAATTTCAAAATAACGTTCAGGCTGATCTGTAGCTAAGCGCTTAGTAACACAATATTTAGCACCTGGTTTAAAGTACAGGTGTCTAAGAAAAGAGATTCCAGGGTAAGCTAAAGTACAAGTCCTAATATGATTGTATGGGGTTGTATCCAATCACCTCCTGTCGGACCTTTGTACACATTTAAATGCTAATTATGAATTCTAAATGTAAAGTTAGAAACAGTAGGATTGCACACATCTACACATGAGTATGTTCAAGTTGCCTAAGCCTATAATGGACTAACAATGTCAAGCCAAGAAAGGCATTGGGTCTTCTTCTGAAATTGCTTCTGAGAGTGCATATATGGAACTTAAGCATCTCCACACTTTCCCCGAAAATGATCCATTGCAGCATCTCAGTGCACACATTTCAGAAAAGCTAGTTGCTGCCAGGAATCAGAAATGTGACATTCCCACTCTTGTAGATGTACCCTTTAAGCAAATTGAGTATAGTTCTGCAACCCACCTTTTAAGTGAAGGCATCCAGACACAGGTTTACCTAGATATACACACACAGCTCACATATTTTTTAACTTAACTATGTATTATACAAAACCAACAACGGCCTTCCTGCAGGATAAATGTACTGTGGTTGTCTCTTTATAAGAAACATAAATGAAATACACAGATCTCCTGACCCTCTTTATAATAACCAGCACAAGTTCTTGCATGTGTGAATGCTTGCAGTACAAAGACCTGTTCAAATGTTTATGTAATGTGTGGGGATCAAGTTCATACTGGTCTCCATCATCATAGATTTCCATTCTTCTATTGAAATCAGGCTTGTTAGACATGCGGGTACTGGATTATGATGTCAGAAACCAGATCTGTGAGTTCAATGCATTTACCGGCAGAGATTAGGAAAAGTATGCATCTATCAGTACAGGTCTCATTGCTTCAACGTCAGGCTGCCAAAAAACCCTTTATATGAATATGAAAATATTAGGCAGTAAGCAAATTATACTTTATACTGCATTTCACAGTTGGGAAAATGTAGTGGGTTTACAGTCTCTTGAAAGTGATATTCGGCTACACATTAGGATAATGAAGCATAAGTGTGTGAGCGCAATTAATCTACATTACAATGGTAATTGTTAACAAAAGTGTCCTTATATTATTTTAGCATTTTTAAAGCATGTTTTAAAAACCTGTCTTATTGGGAGGTCACTCTCTAAAATAATTGTTCTCAAGGAAGTTCCCCTGTACCCAAATACCCTTGTTTCATTTTCCTCTGTGTATTGGAGCAGCCATCTCGCTGCTATCATCACCTGTATTTTTTAATTGTTGCCTGCCCATGTCTGGGATGTTCCCATCGTAGGCTGCCTGGAGCTATCCCTCTTCTGGATAAGTGGCTTCAAGAAGGCGTAGGCTAGCAGTGTTTAGGGTGGGGCTAGCCAGATTAGGGGTGGGTCTAACCTCATATAGTCTTTAGTGGGTGGGGAGTTGGGAGTAAAGTGGCCAGGGTGAAAGACGAAACTGACCCGGAGACCCAGGGAAACAGGACATCACCCAGAGACCCCGGTTCAAACCAGGGGAATTCCACGGTATGTGCCTTCCCCTAAAATATTTGTGATATGAGTTATGCAGACAGTTAAACCCAATACAGGTGGACCCTAGGAAGTTTATTATGGCTTTCTCATTGGCTAGTAGAAGGCTTTGGTGGAAGTATATGCACTGAAAATATAATTTTGAACTTAAAAGTAACAATAGCACTAGTAATGGATGGTTTTCATTTCTGCATTGAATTGTGATTTTATTTCAGACGCATCAGTTCCACTGGAGCTAACTGGCAGTCTTCTGCAAGCCAAATAGCTGGGGACGGGAGGACAAATGCAGATTGCCTCATTGCATTTGCACAGGAGGATGGCACAGATATTATATGCATTAACGTGCGCATGATGACTGCAGTGTCCCTTTAAGAAGCTCGAGAGATGCCTCTGGATGCAATTAAACACCACAGTCTAGTTTGTACTGCCATACATTTGTTTCTCTTCAATACTTTGCAGAAATGGCATCTGAAAATACACAAAATTCTGGATATTAACTCAGTATGCTCAGTAAATTTATAATGCACAAGTCTTAAACTTACTGTGGAGAAGATCCCTGCTATTTAATGATTTTAAGAAGCTTAAGGGCCAAATCATTCCCTCTAATCCTTTATTTATAACGCAAGGGTTATAAACGAGTCACAGGTAAATTATTAATGAAATATACATAGGAATATTACATTGGGTGTTTCTAACATCCTGTATTTTACAGATATTTTCAGAATAGGCTTTTATGTATGTTTCCTATTTACAGTTAAATGTAAATAAAAAAAACAGTTATTACAAGTACAGAATGTTAGTTCTATACTAAATTCCTACACAGCAAGTATTATACGCTAACCTGCCGAAAGTCAGCTAAAAAAATAGCAATAAGCTTGTCTAGGTTTATACTAATATTAATGTTTATGTGAAGCTGTTATTTCTGAGAACTAAGTTGTTGCTGGGGAGTGTTGAGATGTCACAGTGCCTCCTCTGACACGAACACCCTATATCTCTCGTAGGATATACATGAATAATGTACACGCGCAGTGTAATGGAAAAGCAAAGAACTCCGTGCCACATGAATAATACAAGTAACGCAGTAAGATAAATGGAAAAAATGGCAAAATGCTTATTACAAATGTACAGTCTAGAGGCTTGTGTAAAATCACACCACTCAGTGGCAAATCATCTAATGCTAACGTTTTTATGTTAGTATTTGGAGGAAGCATCTCTAGAATATATAATCATAGTGGTTTTAGCAGACCTAAAGGCTAGCCATTCCACTCTGCATTGGAAGTGACCGCCATCTGTAGTGACTTGGGGAAAGAGCAGTAGTTTGGTGCCAGAGTTGGAAAAGCTGCCCTGGGGGCACCGATCTCCTGCCCTACCTCACAGAATAGACCTATGTGAATACATGGTAATCAGTCATGGGTATTTTTGTCAAAGCCGGTGTAGCCACACATCCTAGAAGAGCCTTGAGTCAGAAAATGTGGTCAACAAAGTATGATGACTTTTCAATTACTACTATATGCTGCCTTAATGAAATGGGTAATAGTTTATTCAGCTACAAATTTACAAAGGTGTAATTATATAAAACATTCTATATTGTAATGTCAAATTGGGCTAAGAACACTCGATAGCACTATATAAATGTATGTATGTATGCATAAATATGTTATCGGTGAAGAAATCAGCACTTGTATGTTTAGTTGTCCATGAACAAGGTTGTGTTCACAGTTTTTTCCACTAAAGCCTTTTATAATGTATCATGAAGTAAGTGATTGAAACACAACTCATCTTTCAACTTATTTTTTATTTCATAAACATAATATAAAGGAGCAATTGCTTCTATATCAAGTTACATGAGAAGCCACAGTGAATCACTTGATCCCAAATTCTTCTTCTGAGGAGCACTCCCCAAAGAGATATGCAATCCTATCCTTGTCGAGCAAAGCACGGTACAGTAGAGTCCTAGAGGAACATGTACAGTTAAGTAAAATGCTAGGGTTCTCCACAGTTAGTGATATTATGTATTATTTCACACAATCTTATATCGAACAAGATATTCTTTCATGTAGTGAATCCTACCATTAATATATTGGATTAGTCCATTCACATAATGAGACAGGAAGATAACATATAGGTTCAATTAGATTATAATTTTAAGATGTTAGCATATTTAGATTGAGAATATCTGGATGAAATGGAGTTCCATAATTGTTTTGTCTGGGTAATGAAAAATAATATGTTCCATCTTAACAAAGTCATTAATTTGATTTATGATTCTTCCCCAGCTAGGAACATTTTAACATTTTGCCTGTTTCTGGTTATATACTATTTTATTGCTAATAAAATTTGGATTACTGAGGGGGTGACCTTTTCTCATTGGTTCACTTCCAATATATAATTTCTTAATTGGAATGTCTTTAAAATGACTCTGTTACAAGATGTTTATAATCTGGGAAACCTATTCCAATTTCACGATCTCTTAAAAAAAAAAATAGAACTTAACCCAACATGAACTCCCTATTTATACAAAATTAAAACAGCATTTATCTACTCTATTGAGTTCTAACGTAAATTACTATAACAATCATATAATCTTCAACCGGTTATCTACTATTATAGCTAATTTATTATATCACATTATTACATATTACGTCACATATACAGAGTTTTGTTATGTAACAGTGTAATTACACACAAAAAGTGTGTAATTATCTAAACTTAACTCCTTACTTCTAGGCTTCTTGTAAACACTATATAGTTGTGTGGCCAGGTTACAATCTTTATGAACAAGCCACATTGATGACCCAGTTTCATTGTGTAGACCCTGGTGAGCGCTATAGAGTTCCCGTCTATGGTGGAAATGGCTGTGCTACAAACAAGAGAAATCCATGCTCAAGTTCAGATATGTTTTTTAATTTTAAGAATTGTCTTGTATTATAAGTAAGTAAAAAAGCTAGGGGTAGTTCAAAGGGCAATAGTTATAGACATAGTTATTATAGATAAATGCTATAACTGTATCCGGCACTTTAAATTGTTTGTAACTTGTGTCGTTGTTATCAAATGGACAGAAAACTCAATTAATATCCATACTGATGAACTTTCCAGGGGTAGTCTCCCTAGAGCTTACCCTTTTCAGGGGGAGTGGCTTCATAAAGGGGTGGAGCTAGATGTGTGGGGACACAGCTAGACCTAGACAGTCTTTAGTGGGTATGGAATGGGTGTGCTAAACACAGCTCGGCTTACATATATATAATATATATATATATATATAATTAGAATTGGGGATGATGGGGAATGCAGTTGTTTCCGGCAGATATGTGAGAATCTATATTTTCTGCAATTTATCTGGAAACACCATTGTAATCTCCTATTACTGTAAAACTTGTCATTCCTATAGTAATTGAATCTGTACGGTGTCTGAACTGCACAGCGCTATGTCACAATACTTACTAATGTATGTAAATAATAGTTACATTGTTATTGCTTTTTAATCTGATATTGTATTTTTTGCTTGAATAAACTATTTTAATACAAAAATGAAGCCATTTAAAATCTATGGGGTGGTTAACAACTGCATATGGTTCTTCTATGTTCTTATTCACAATGATGCCACGAGAGGCGTCTAATTATTAAGTGACTACAACAGATCTTCCTTCCCACCATGCAGGAAAAATCCATTTTCTGTCTGAGGGTTATAGTAATTAGAGTCTGGCAGCAGATGGAGGCTTAGGTTAGACTGAGGGTGACCAGCTTTTAACCAACTTTACCAAACACACCAATTAGTAGAGGACTATGGTGGGCCACACCAGCTGCAGAACATTTCCTTCTGCCATGATAGAGTACTGCGCGGCATTGATTACAAGCCCTGTGCCAAGGAGGCCTTTAAAGTGCCAATTAAACTCAGAAAGAGATTGAACACACACTTTCCCAAGAAACATTCAAAGAAGTCAGGCTTTCACAGCAAGTAATAGATATACACAAAAAACCCTCCTTACTCCGACAGTAAACTTCAAAGCCAACAAAACTTAGTCTTCTACGTGGCAGGCTATTCTGAAGCACACTTAACAGCAATCCATTTATATACCCTGGGCAATGCCGGATCTGATGCATGTGATAAAATATAAAGGAAATGAGCTTTTTTTACTGCTTGAGTAATGCCATTTATATGGCATTTAAAGGTAATTGACAACAATTATTTATAAAAGATGTTACAGCACAAAGAAGGCACAGTGAAACCCAGCTATAAAAAATGGTTGTGTGAATTTACCCTGACACTAATGATGCGTTGATTGAATGCCACAGTAGAGGGCTGTAAGCCTAGGTGGCTTTTGGGAGCAATTGGCCTATTTTGTTAGATGTGCCTGCAGCTCCATCACCGCCAGGCTAATTCTTAATCCAAGCCCATGTATGATGTTAGCTAAATTATATTTGATGAGATGTAGGTGAATGGACCAAGAATTTTATAGCCTTGTTTTGTGCTAGCCGTGGGTGTTTACAAGGGAATGTACCAGTTCATGTGGACTAATGTAAAATATTTCTGAAAATTACATTTTTCATGTGCGGATAATGGCTGCAGGAGAGCACAAGTTGGTATAGAAATATTTCCTTAAAGTAATTGCCTTTACAAAAGACATTTGGGACTAGTTCTTTTCCTTCTTGTAATTTCTTAAAAAAGATGTTATACTACAAATGTTACAAAGATTTAATTGCCTGTAAAACGTATTCTCTGTCATGAGTACTAATTTGTCTATGTGTATAATACAGAAAAAAAAAATCATAATAATTAATATGTTAAAAAGTGATTAAAAAGAGGCAGACTAGGTGGGCCAGTTTGTTCTGCCATTGCTGTCTGTACCCTCCGTATAAGCAATTCCTCTTTTCTTTATACTAGAGATTTCCACTGAGAACCTCAGTACCCCAGTAGTTTTTATTTCCATATATTACATTCTTATTTTTTTCTATAATTACAGTTCAGCATTTACCGCCATTCTAGGCCCCCTACTATCTACAGGTATACCCAGTGTTAACGTACACAATAGGATCCAGAGCATGTATGTAAAACGAAAACGTCTTTTTTCACTCATCAATGCATGTCCTGCACTGCAATCATCAGGTCATTTCCACCACAGTACATGAAACGCTCGAAAGACACCTGAAAGACGAATTGACGTGCTGACGTCATGCTTCTTTTCTACAATGAATGCCTTTATTTGAATATCTCCACCTTTTGTTGTATTAGGAACCTTGTAGGCTTTTGGTTTAGGATGTTTATTTTTGTTAGGGTAGCCATAATAATAGTTCGTTTTTGTTTTTTGTTTTTTTTTTCAAATTAATAATAGAGTTTGCTAGTGATGTTTGCTAAACTGCGATAGAAACTAACAAAATGTTAATTGTATTACTGCTTATGGCCTCATATCTTAATTAGATCTGTTCCCTGTAACCTGTAATTACTAAATCTAACATCCAATTTGCACAATATTTTCTTGCACTGCTATGATTGTTTTATTACCAAAATAGTAGATTAGATTTAGCACTGGTTTGAACCTTAGACGGATTATAAAAAGTCAGTAGCTGCCTTTGTATCTAGCATACACAAATGACATTAAATCATAAAACAGGGAGCACGGGTGAACTAAAAGGAGACACTCCTGGGTGGGGATGTGCCATACGACAGGCCATTAAGTGGCTGTCTGGCATTTGAGGTTTTGATTCTAGACTGGCCTTGTTGGTTGAACTTTTGATGTTGACAGAGATTTTTACCCTGTAATGGCACACATAAATTAAAATGTCAGACTGTCCCAAGTGGTAATTCTACAGGCCATCTTAGTATCGTGTTTGGCTGATATATCCTCATTTTTTGTGTTTGTATGTTTTCCGTTTGGGAATCTCTTGGGATTCTCCCCGTGCCTAGAATTATATCAACAACTCATTGATTAGGCTCATAACCGTACCTGGGAGCTTTCTGTGAGAAGCACTGCTCCATGGGAGCGGGATCTTGACACTCCCTGCTCCCTGCCCATTTCCCCTTTAAATAGGGGTGTTTCCTGTGGTGTCATCAGGAACGCCCATGTACAGCAGTGGGACCACCCACCGATGCCAATGGGCAGTCCTGGTCGCGTCCCGCAAGGAAAGACTCTGGGTAGCCGGCAGAGCCGGCCTTAAGTGTTCTGGCACCCTGTGCAAACTACTCCTCTGGCATCCCCCCCATCCCCAAAAAAAGAAAGGAAAAAAATCTCCCCCCTCTGCCCCTTCTCACTGCCTTCCACCCTGCCCATTTCTCACTGCCCCTTCTCACTATTTACCCCCCCTATCATTACTTACCTCGTTGCCGGAGTCCTGCGGTGCACGCTTCACAGCTGAGCGCCAGAATAATTCTAGCACTCAGCACGAAACGCCGGCACCGCGACGGAGTGACGGAGAGTGAGGGGCGCCGAGTGGTTGCTGAAAACTTCACAAGCAACCGCTCAGTGCCCCTGCCCGGGACTTAAATGAAAACACCGTTTTTTTTTTTTTTGTTTAACTTTATTTAGCATCCTCTATGTTAAATAAAGTTAAAAAAACAAACGATGTATGGTGGGTAAAGGTGATGGAAAACCCTTCCACTAATATTAAGGGGGTCGTAGAAGCGTTATTAAACACTCATCTACAGATACCAGATAAGCCAAAAGGCTTGTTTTTCCCTCAGAAATCTCATGGTGTT
>VKOC01018946.1:0-13537 GCA_009364415.1 Spea multiplicata | reverse complement strand
GACAGCTTCATCAGAATTGTATACGAGCGCACAAATTCAGGATTCAGGATCATTAAAAATGAAATAGTTCTATTTATTCTAGGGATGAACCAAAATGAAAATTCTGGACCAAAACATTCACGTTTAACTTAGCCAAAACCGAAAATGACCTCCACCTTTAAAAATAATAATAAAAACTCACATTTTTTTATAAAAGTAGGTAACACACCACAATTGGACAAAAAAAAAATTAGCAATATGACTTGGCATAATAGGAGTGTGATTGCTAACAGCAATCACACTCCTATCATACGCAGACAGCCAGTAAATGCAGGTACAGGGTGGCTGTAAGTGATGTGCAGACCCCATATTGCTGGCAGCATCAATACACAAGGGGGGCAGCTAGCTAGGTTTCGGCATGTACTGGCTGACTTGGCATGATAGGAGTGTGATTGCTAACAGCAATCACAGTCCCATCATGCCTAGGTTCCAGCACTTACACATCCATGCTATCACACACACTCATTTATTCATATACTCATTCATTCACAGATTCATTCCCTCAATCATGCATACTGATTCAAAGACCCTCCCCACCCCCTTACCTGCACTGCAGCTCCTCGATGCCGCTCGCAGACTTCAGCAGGGGGCGCGGCCTCCCTCTGCGTTCTCTGGTACTGCACAGAGCAAGCAGGATGTGATGTCACGTGAACTCTGCTGGGTTCCGCTTCCTCTATGCAGTACAGAAGACCCTCCCACAGGTAAGTAGCAGGGCTCGAGGTGCGGACCTCGTAAGATCGGTTGCCCTGGGCTGCATTGCCGGCGTTTCTATTGGGGGGGTTCCTATGGCCCTGGGGGGATTTCTTCATTATCGGTCCCCCCCCGCATGAGTTACTGGGGGGGATCTGCCCCCCCCCGGTTCCTACGCCCATGCACAAGACTACAGGAACTAGGATGGAAATACGTATGTATATGAAGGCACAAATAAGAAACACAAGGATGACCACAGCGATAAAGTGAAAAGGAACAAATGAAATAACATACAGCAATGGTAAATCGGTGCTCAAAAGTTACTAACCAAACCTAGAAGAAAGGCTGAAAACAGCAAAAAGCCTGGTAATGAATGGTGCCAAGTCCATATGTACCAACCCCCTTTTTCAAATGTATTAAAATCATATGGTTTTATAAACATTTACTTTGTATATACCTTTTTCCCTTACTTGCTCTCATTGCAATAGGTTTTGGTGTTTATATATGTGCAGTGCACATACCTCTACCATTATTGGTAGTTTGTTTGTTTTTGGTGATTATATTTGTATGTTTGTAAGCTGGTATGTGTGTAAAGGCAGACGTGTGTAAGGGCAGTGTATGTGTATATGTGTGTTTATGGACAGTTGTGTATAAGGGCAGTGTATGCGTGTTAATGGGCAGGTGTGTGTAAAGGAAGCGTGTATGTGTGTTTATGGACAGGAGTGTGTAAGGGCAGTGTAAATAAAACAACCTCTGTAGATAGCGCAATTTTCCATGCTTGCCTCGGGTGCAAAATGAGCTAGCTACGGCTCTGTTTACGCCATTGGCCTGCAGATTACATCTCTGGCTTTCCCACACTGCGTGAGCAACCCACTTTTACCGTGACCTGCTGCTTTCTTGCTTCTATTAGGTTGGTCCAAAATTATTCACAAAGTGCCACTCCGACCTGGACCGACCGGGAAGTTTTAAAACAGCCTTGGTCACAAAGAGAAAAAAAAAAAAGCCTGGTCCTTAAGGGGTTAAATATTGCTACCCTATATATAAGACAAGTCTTTTTCTCAGATCTGTTAAAAGAAATGCAGAAAAATGCAGTGTGTGTAAAGTTTAAACTCATTACTAATGAGAAGCCAACCTGACAGATTTCATGCATTTGCAATACGGCCAAGAGAAGATTACTTACTTACATAGCAATTGTCCAGGATTTCTGGTTCTTAATTCTTCAGCCTGGCTCATATTCTAGCTTTCAGCATTTAGTCTGACGGCGGAGATCTGATGCGAGTCAAAAAAAGTCAAGTGCAAATTTGCTTTGCAGTCCATATATAACAATCTCCATTTTTGGTCCGCAAACCTTATATAGATATATATATATATATATATATATATATATATATATATAAGTTTAAGACATTACCAAAATGAAAGCCATTTTAATGTACTTTGGAGAAAGTAATTATTCTACCCTTTCGAAAGATGATAAAGCTTTTAAACCTACTCAGCTATAAAGCCTTAGATCATACTGAAATGAAATTATTTGAAGCGGGTTTAATTGTTCTTCGTGACTATGTTTTGTACTGGGATGAAGGCAAGGTGTTGCATCTGCAATTGGTCGCTGAGTCCCATAAGCCATGGTTTCTCAACATTCCTAGAGCGAGATCATCTCTTCTGTGTTATCAGCCTTATTCATTATGGATGAAGCCGGGGAAGAGGTGCTTACATTTTCCTTCAAACTGGAACATCATAGGTTGTGGGGCTTTATGATCTCCCCTTATTCCTTTGTAAGACAAGTATGGTATACAGTATGTGGCGGGACACATACAGAGGGACTTAAGACATCCATGGGTTTGGTATGATGCTAACATATTACTGAATACTGTTTTGACATTTTAGAGTATTATATAAACCTAAAGCAGAAAAGAGACTGTAAGAAGCTCCTAGTTAAAAAAATGATTTTTTTTGCCCTAATTAAACTTACACAAACTAAGTAAATCTATGGACATAAAAATAATATAATGCTTTCTCAACTGTCTCAGAAGTAAGTTTAAAATGCAGAATCTCCCTCTTTTTTATTTTCTTCCTTACCTGCCCTACAGCCTCTAGGCTTGCAGGAGATTTGTTCAGGTAAACATATTTCCTGCCAGCCAAAGAACACGCATGATATACTCACCACCAGATTTAACTCTGGCTTGCCGGTTAGTTCCAGTATGGACCAACAAGGCTCCCGTACAACTGTGCCTAAAGTGCTCCCAGTGATTTAAGTGGGAGCTCTTCCCTGAGTGTGCAGCTTCTCCTTAAGGTGGATTATCTTTATAATAGGTTACTTTAATATACATTCTTCATTGGCGGGTTTGTATGAGACACTAAACTGTCCCTTTCGAGGTGCTGCTCCATCTGTGCTTGTAAATGTAATACTTTTCCAACCAAAGCAACACTAGAATCATCAGCGCTACGGAATTTGATGGCTCTATATAAAACAATAAATAATAATAATAAATCATTCCTACCGCAGGTAAATTCCCTAATACATGTTGTTACCATATAAACCGGAAAAGGTTCTATGTAATTTGTATGTGATTAAACATTTGACATTGGGGAAGGTTGCCCAGTGATCAGTGTTAAGTAATGATAATGATGACCCTGCTTAACTCAACTGCTGCAGTTGAGAAGACTCCCCAGTAGTCAGCCCTGTATGTATATATATATATATATATATATATATATAATATATAATATATCAGAATGTATATATATATATATACAGTCTGTATTTATATATATGTATAATATATTACAGTATATATATATATATATATATACACACACACAAACACGCACATATAAATATATACGCACAAAGATATTTGCCAGTAAATTGCCCTTGTGCTACTCCAACTTGCATTACATTGAATAAAAAAATAGAAGAGAGATGGGTCTTATAAACACAATAATATATATTTGAGGACTGGGTCCGTCAACCATAATTTTTCTTGTAGGCCAATCATGAACTTTGTGGTTTCTGTACTGGATGCAGAGATAAAAGTGTTTGTCAAGTACAAGTGACTTTGGTATTGTCAAGCAGCTTCTTAGAAGCCACCATCCAGTAATTTTCCCAGGTGTATGTTCCCTTAGTTTGACTTATTGAGGACAGTATGATTCAGAATGAATTCACTTGACAGGGCAATAAAGCAAAAGTGAACTAGTTCCATGCTGAAAATTGTACTTTTTATTTCACCATTATTCATACTCCCTTTTCCTTGCATAAATCCCTGTTAACAGAATCAGTAAACAAACTCCAGGGCAGATTTGATAAATGTATCCGTCTCAATGAAGAGGATGATCCCTTTTACATGTTTAAAGAAATGTTTTTAATGAACATTAGCATCAGAAAAAAAACTTAATATAAGAATACCCTATAAGATTTTTTTTTTTACTAGTAAATGTGAATTCACATGTAAACTATTTTTCATATTTAATAAAAATTATGATGGGGAAAAATAGGTTATATACAAACAGACATTTGGAAAGCCAATATCCATTTTAAGGTCCCCCCTTAATTGATAATGCACCTTACTTATAGATCCCAGATATACTTTATGCCCCCAGATATGCCACTCTGCCCCTAGATATGTCACTCTGCTCCCCTAGATATACCACTCTGCTTCCCTAGATATGCCACTCTGCTCCCCTGATATGACACTTTGCTCCCCTGATATATGCCTCCCAGATAAGCCTTATACCCCCTATATGTGACTGCCCCCCCACCCAGACTTCAATGCATCCCCAGACTTGTCCCCCATGCTCCAGCCTCCCTGGTGTCTAGTGGGGGGAGCTGGTGGACGTCTGCGCAATGTGCGTAGACAACCTCCGCTTCTGCCTAGCACTTCTGCCGGGGCTCCTATGACTAAGCACCAGAAGGTCATGTCATCAATTATAGCCCCAGTGGAAGTGCCGGGCAGAAGCAGAGGTTGACTGCGTACATCGCACAGACATTCACCGGCTGCCAGAGAGGAAGATCCAGGTCCCCTGCACTGCAGCGAGGCATCGTCTCACGCAGCCGGTGAACGTCTGCGCGATGACAACCTCAAATATATTATGAAAAAACCTTGTCTTATATTGGAGCAAATACCGTAATGTGTTTTATTTTCAGTGGCCTACGTAGGGGTGTCCAAAATTGTTCACAAATGGCCGGTTCGACTTGTATGAACTTTGGTGTGTAAGCATGGATGTGTATTTGTATTTGTCTGTGTGCATGAATGTGTAAGTGTTTGTGCGAGCATGGATGTGTACATGTAAATGTGTGAGCATGGATGTGTAAGTGTGAGCATGGAAGTACGAGTATGAATGTGTACGCGTGAGCATGGATGTGTATGTGAGCATAAATGTTTAAGTGTGAGATGGAGTATATGTTAACATGAGGGTGTATTATGTAAGTATGTGTCAGTTAGTATATGTATGTGTGCATGAGTGTTGGCATGTCTAAGTCTGAGAAAATATGAAAGTGTCTGTAAAAATGTGTGCAAGTGCATATGTGAGTTAATGAGGGAGGAAAAGGGACCGATAGGGGGTGCCAAATATAGGACCTGCCCCCGGTGCCAAATACTCATTTGTACAATGTTCATTTGTACAATGAACAAGCTTTAATAAAAGGTAAGGATATTCAATGTTCACGAAACACAACCCCTGTATAATTTTACCAACACTGACTAACACTCAGCATTGTGTTATCCTAAAGGGTGAGGGGCATTAGGCATCCCCTGACTTCATAGCCCTGGAAAGGCACACTCTTGGACATGTTATTGGGTTACCACAGTTACAAGTCTGTCCCCCTTTTCTTCATGCCATCCCCCATCAAACTACACACATGGAGCATACTCACCAACATTTCCTTGCTGGCTTCCGGCCACTTACGCTCTGTGTGACCCTGCAGCATTGAGCTCAAGGCTACCTAGTACAGATACTGGACAGCAATGATGCCTGTGAACAGTGTAATGCAGGGACAGACCCAAAAAACCAGACTGTCCTGGGAAATTCTGGATTGTTGGCAGGTATGATGTAGGAGGAGGGATTTTTAGGATCTTATGCCCTTGTTCACCTTTACAAATCATTACCAAGCTGTTGGTGAAAGGGAGGGTAGTACCATCCCGGTTCACCCACAACTGAATAAAAGAGGCAGTCACTCAGTAGTCACTCAGCATTTTATTACCGTCTGTTACAAGCTTAAATGATGTATATACATAAAGGAAAGATGTTAATTATGCTCCATGCACATATTAACCATTAAAAACAAACTAATCACCCTGGAATTCTGACACTTATTACTAGCTGCTTTTCATTACCTGAGATAAATGTAATTGTTGCAAATGAATACCAATTGGACTGCAACAAAAACACACATTTCAAAATTGATCTCCCTTTCTCTTCTATTCTACCTTCCTTCTCTCTCGCACCCCTGCTCTCAGTTTCTGTCTCATTTTTCCTGCTTCCTGCTATCTCTGTGTCTATCATCCATCATAATTTACAATGATGTGAGTATATAAAAGCTTCATTTATAAGAATGTAATAGGGAAGCATATGCCTCAAAAAATGCCATGGCACCACCATAGTGGATATAAATTCCACCAGGAACATAATACAATGTGTGCTATTACCTTTCAGATTAGATTTATCAACCCGTGTAATTGTATATTGTGTGTGAAGATACCCAGCTAGGATATTATACAGAGCAGAACGTTCAAAGCTGCATCACAATAATTATTCTTTATAAAACAGAAAAGGGACTTGTTTATATGGCAAACTGTCGTTTCCTAATATCACAGTTTACTGCCCAGGAAATTCAAGAGGTTTTAAAAAATGTCATAAATATGCTAATAAAATGCATTCATGATTTATGAATTCTGGGTTAAACACATTAATTCCACAGCTTCTGTTGACTGTGTATTTTTTATTCAGGTTTTAATTACAATAGGGTATCCTACAACTATATATTTATGTGAAAAACAAAGTACACCATCTTTGAAATCTATCTTTTTACATAATCATAGTCATCCTTAGCAGGTCTAAAACATTGGTAAATACAACCTCAGATGAACACATGACATATTACACCATGTCATGAGTTATTCAACAAAAATAAAGTCAAAATGGAGAAGACATGTGTGAAAACTGAGTACATCTTACAATTGAGCAGCAATAACTTGAAGTTATTGTTTTCTGTATGACTTTATCAGTCTCTTACATTGTTGTAGAAGAATTTTGGCCGACTCTTCTTTAAATTGTTGCTTTGGTTCATTGAGGTTTGCGGGCATTTGTTTATGCACAGCTCTCTTAAGGTCCCACAAACAGCATTTCAATCAGGCTGGATTTTTGCTATTTCTCTGGGCATCGCATCATCTGACCTTGGGGTGATTTTGCTGGGACATCCACTAGGACAATTGGCCACTGCCTTTAATGTTTTCCTGTTTTGAATAATCTTTCTTATTGTAGAATAATGGACTTGAAATTGTTTGGAAATTCACTGATTGATGGGCAGCAACAATTGCTTCTCTAAGATGATTGCTGATGTCTTTCCTTTGGCATTGTGTTAACACACACCTGAATGCTCCAGACCAACAAACTGCTAAAACAACGGTTTTATAGAGGTGTTCACACTTACTGACAATCAGTTAATCAAGGGCATTTGATTAGCAGCAACTATCTGCTACTTGGCAGCTTAATTTGTATGGAAGCAGCAAGGATGCGCTTAGTTTTTTCACGCATGGCTTCTCCACGTTGGCTTTATTTTTCTTACATAAATATAAATATGTCATTGGTTGTTCATTTGAGGTTCTATTACCTAATTTTTAGACCTGTTAAGGAACAGATGATTGTTATTATGTTCTGATATGTAAAACCATAGAATTTAAAGAGGGTGTACTTTCTTTTTCACACGACTGTACCCAGAGGTGTTGCTGGGTTGGAACTTACATTTTAAAAACATAGAAAAATAGATGTATTAAAGAACCAAGTTTGTAATGTATATATGAGATGAGTAATCTGTGTGTAGGGGTTATCTTTATTGCATTTAATGAGGAATATTATATTGCATTTGCGGTGCCTATAAATCTTTTGTATAAGAAGAGTTGGTAATCCATTCCTGCCTTAATGATACTCCATGCTGTCATAATAATGTTGGGTTTTAAAGCCTAGTATGATAACATGGAATATCAAGTAAAATAGCTGAGAGCGCTGCAGTGCACATCACTATCTGTTGGAATACCTGGGAGCACTCCCGGGTCACCTGGAGTCTCCGGGTGAAGACCTGCATATCAGGGTCAGTTTCTTTTTTGTGTCTAGGAATGGAGCACTACCCTCCAACTCCTCGCCCTCTAAACATGTAGTCCTGTCCCTACATGCAGGTAGCAATACCCCCATGCACAGTTAGCTCTGTCCCTACGTAAGGTTACCCTCGCCTCTTCACAAAGCCACTCCCTCTGAAGAGGGAGTCCTTTCGGTAATGTATTCTGGTTCCCGGTGCAGAGAACATTCCTGCGAAAATCAACAAGAACCTGCCGCATGATCTGTGACCATTACTCATTCTGTGACCAGAATGTCAAATTCTGTTAGTGCTAGTAAAGGCTCAAAGCCTAGATCCTTCCTGTGCCTAGAAACAATGCTGTCAATTTATAGATGTTAAACCAGGTCATTTTTCTTTCTCTGTGCATACCCAGGAGAGCACAGATTCTAGGAATGGTTATTTATTGTAGCATAGAGGAGCGTACTACGTATATATGCTAATATAATATATATGCTTATATTGACACTATCTTTGGATTTTATTTGAATGTATATCAACACATGTTCTAGGTAGGATTCGTGTAGGGTTTGGGTTTGGGTTTCTTTTATGGGAGCTATTGTGTACACTTCCACTAAACATTAACTGTCTAATCAATGCATCATATTTGTCCATTTACCTAGAACTACCAATCAGAAGAACCTCAAATCTATAGATCAGAGTAGATCATAGAATGGGTTGCTTTGGATAGAATCAATAACATGGGAATGATTCATGTTACTCTAACTTCAGTCCAGCAGGTGTTGCCATGGATAGCTCAAATGAATGCCCTTGTTCAAACAGCTAAACAATAGCATAATTCTACAAATGGATTATAGAACCTAAAAAGAGAGCTGAAATATTGAAGGGTGTCAGGATGGAATGCACACTCCAATAAGGCTTGCAATGAAAAATGGCTATAAATACCTTACTTTACACACCTCAAAACAGAATGATTCAAAATCAATTATGCATTTAGATGCTTAAGATAAAAGCTAAACAAATCGATTTCTATGGCATGTGCTTTTTTTTGTGTTACGAAAATGCTATCTGCTTTCTGTGTGTGAATACGTCCACGTTTTAATGAACTTTCGGTTATAGTGAAACATGCAAATTAGCCAGATAGGAAGGTGAAAACAATTCAATATAACAGCAGGCCCGGACTGGTGATTTGGAACATCGGGCAAAGGCCTGGTGAGTCGCTGGTCAAAAGTGATCAATACCCACCTGACCTGCAGCTCCAACGGTATATATCAAGTGCTGTAGTATGCGGCCACCGGCTGGATATGCCTAGTCACATGTTGTGTGAGCATTAACACTTAATGTGTGACCTGGCATATTCACATGTCGGCTGAATCCTATGACTCAAGCAAACAATTCAGCAAACAATCTCAGCTTCTATAAAAGAGGGAGAGAAAGAGGAGTAGATGGAGTTGGGAGGTATGAAGTAGCAATGTGTTCTTTCAATATAATCCATATATTGGATTATAAAGGTATGTGCTTTTTATAGTCTGCACATTAGTTGTATGCAACATACCGGTATTTAGTGGAAAACATGAAGGTTTATTTCTGGCATTTCAGAAAATGGGTTATGTTTTTTAATTAGAGCTGAAAGGGTACTAAAAATGTAATTTTGATATTTTATTTAGGCTGTCCATTGACGTCCATAATGTCTGTGTCTCTGCAAATACCCATATAGGGGCCCCTGCACCAAGCTGCCCCCCGCCTGAGATTCCGCACAACCCAGTACAAGAAGTACTGTATGCTGGTTGTGCACTGCAGCAACTGGAAGACCCTTGACGCCAAGGGTCCAAGGGCAATTGCCCCAGTTGCCCCATTGTTAATCCTCTGTAATCCACCTGTATGTGTCCATGAATTAATAAGGAGGAAACAAAATACAACAGTTACTCATTATAAAAATATAGAATTTTGTTGAGAAATACTGCAGTTCTAGAAAGTCAGGTACCCATTAAAAATGCAAAGGGTGTTTTCCCAATTATATAAATTTAGAGTTATAAAGTAATCTCTGTAATTACCATCATTGGTGAAACTGCTGAGCTTCAGTTAACACGTGCGTAGAATGCTTTGCTACTATATTCAAGGCAATATAATTACCAATGTAGTGATTTATCACAAGGATAAAATTGTTCTTTACTTGTAATTAGTTTTTTGCTTCTGCTGATTTCAGAATTCAAATTTTATTATTTTTTGTATGCGGTACAAGAGATTTCCTTTAATATATACTGTATATATAGTTTTAATATATTCCTTCCATTTGCCTAAAACTAATCCCATGTCATGGATATAATTCCTATTTTCCTTACAGCTATCCCTCTGCCACAAAGCAGACAAGTCCAGAAAAGGGGACATTTAGAGTTTACAGGTGTGTCCATGATAAATATGTTACACTTAGCTAAATATTAATTGCTAACATGTTGAACAAATACACTTCAGCAGACATATAATTTTATTATATCCTCCGAAGGTTTAATCACATAACCCCAACAAAAAAACTCAGCATTTTAAGATGCTCAGTTTTTATGGTAATAATGTATTAGTAACTGCTTTTGTGTCACATGACAATTTAGAATTCTATGAAATGAAAAACTAGAATTTGGCATTCATGGTTTCTATGACATTCCTCCAAAGCGTCCTATTTAGCTGCCCCACTGGTCTGCTTTTGTGGAAGGTGGCAATCAAAGACCAGTTGATCAGAGGGTCTCTCCTGATGTCCCACTAAGCTGTAACAAACATCTTAATCATAACTCTTGCTCTGCCACCTCACAACCTATTGAAGTAGAATGCTGGGATATAATGTCATAACACAGATCCACTTCAATAGGACTAAAAGGGTTGAGAGTGAGAGGAGAAATGGGCATGTAGTGGCTACCGCTCAAAGAGAGGAGAGCTTCAGGTAGCCTACCTTGGGAAGTGTATGCATATTTATCTGGGTGCACTAATACCACATAAAGCGCTAAGGAATTTAAAGGCGCTATATAAAACAATAATAATAACACACACATGTCAGGTCCACTCTAACTTGGGGAAAGCCAGGGGCGTAACTAGAAACCACAGAGCCCCAGTATGAAAATTACCCCTGGAACCCCCAACTTGTTCAAGCAACATGTGCAACCTTTGCCCCCAAACAGCTTGTGAGTGCCACCTGCCCTCAAGCAGCTTCTCAGTACCATTCTAACCCTCTAACATACTCCAGGTCGGAAGGATCCTTTCAGAACAATTTTGAAGTGGTACAAAGAGAGACAGAAGCAATTGGTTGCAGAGGTCACCCAGGCCCTCTAGTGAGGCAGGCTCCATCGCAGTCACAACCGTTGGGCCCCATGTAGTTACATCACTGCCTTCACTTAATTTTAACAATCCTCGTGTTAGGCAGCACTCAAGCAGGACTTCACCCGATCCAAAACAACAAAATGAATAGTACTCGGTGAATTGACATGTTTATTTCACCATGTGGCAACATTTCGATCCAACTATAGGAGCTTGAAAAAGATCCTGTAGTTGGAACAAAATGTTGCCACGTGGGGGAATAAACACATCAATTCACTGAATGCTGAGTTATATCGTTCATTTAATTGTAGCCATCACACAAAAAATGACTTCCAAAGACCTTACTTTGTAGTAACCATCTGCAATATCACTATATCTTGAGACAGATTTCAGTCTGTAACAGTTCGAAGGCCGCCTTAAAACAAGATGCCTTTGCTACATTCTAGAGGATACCAGGACAAATTTGAAGGAAAACATGTCAAAAAGTTACTATTATGAGTAACAGCAGTGGCGTCTCCAGCTTTCATATTTAGGGGGGGCACATGGGGGGCCAGGGACCAAAGTAGGGGGGCCAATTATAAAACGGTACATATACACTATATATATACACACGTTAGACGTGCATTTTTAACTACACAATATGTATTTATCTCTTTGAAGTAAAGACTGTGATTAAAATATGATTTCAAAATAACAGCTAAAGTGACAGTTATTTTTCATTCTTTAATATTAGCCCCTGCTGACAATATATATAAATATTAGACCCTGCTGCATATATATAGAAATATTACACCCTGCTTCTGATATATATATATTAATATTAACCCCTGCAGCGGATATATATTAATATTAGCCCCTGCTGCGGATACATACTTATATTATACCCTGCTGACGATATACATACTTATATTATACCCTGCTGCCGATATACATAAAAATTATACCCTGCTGCCAACATATATTAATATTAGCCCCTACTGCCGATATATATTATTAGTCCCTGCAGCCAATATATATAAATATTAGCCCCTGCAGCCAATATTTATTGATAATAGGCCCTGCAGCCAATATATATTAATATTAGCCCCAGCTTCCGATATATATTAATATTAGACCCTGCTGCCAATATATTTGACACACTGACTACAGATCAGGGGAAGACTGTGAGAGTCAGTGCAGTGTTCCCTCCTTCTGACTGCACCGTGACATTGAGAGGTCCTCTCCCCTGTAATCAGCTCCAGAGTCCCTTTGTCCCCTCATTCACTAAACCATACCGCTCTTTTACTTACACCCTGTAGTTCAGGTATAGATCAAATAAACAACACATGGAAACAGCACATGCAACTGAATGAGATAAAGAAAAACCTGTATTTGCAGTTATACATAAATAATGTATGGAAACATAGCAGATACAGATCAACAGAATTTGACACACTATTTGACATCCAAACAACTATAAATCATTCTTTTTTATCACATTATTAAAATCCCAGAAATCAAAAAAGGCCCAAATAAATTAAGGAGATTAGACATAATGGAAACTTCAACAAAACTTTTAGCCATTAATGCATCACAACCATCTTAGCGCTGCGTCACCAAACGAACAAATGAACGCCTCATCACAGATGACAAAATGCATACGGCTGCATATAACTACGCTGAGTACCACTTGGTCTGTGAAACCAAAGGGGAATAGCGTCCTGTATACTGTAATCAAGAATTGAGTTTTACAAACTCTGAACCAACATCTAACTTTTAATAATATATTCAGATTGAAATAAGAGTAAATAACACAAAACCTTTACTTTTCCTCTCACTGATTTCTAGGCCTAGAAAGTTTTGTCCTCTGAAGTGACCACAAAATCTGGATAAATAAAAATTACAAAGTTCTATTTAACCCTCTACAGCAAGTAAAGTGCCAGGAAACAGACGACCAAACACATATCAGGACAGGCTCTGCCACACTGACACCCAAACACATACCCCAGGGCAGGCTCTGCACACTGACACCCAAACACATACCCCAGGGCAGGCTCTGCTGCCACATGGACCCCCACATCAGGATGGGATAACCATATAAAATGCCTTCCACATTGCTTTGTTGTTTGTGTGTATTGACCCTTGTGTATTTGTGCCCCCCAGCCACCCCCTTTGTGCATTTTTGCAATACACCCTTGTGTATTGATTTATTTGATGCCCCCAGCCAGCCCCCTCCCT
>VKOC01018944.1:0-25488 GCA_009364415.1 Spea multiplicata | reverse complement strand
ATTCCACACGCTGTCCAACATCACAGCAAAGCCTCTACTACGGCTCTCCAACACCACAGCGCAACCATTCCACACGCTGTCCAACATCATGCAACACAACACCACAAAAAAGTTCATAGCTGTCCAACATCATAGTTCTGCACCTTGTCCTGCTGTTTAACAACTTAGCAGCGAGACTCCATCTGGCCTCTAACACATACCTCCCAAATTTTACCCTCAGTGAATCAGGATGCGGGGGGGGGTGGGCGCATGCATAGTAGAGCTTACCTTTAAGCTCGGTCCCCCGGGTCCCGATTCCCAGAGCATAGAATGTTACTGCACATGCATTCTCCAGTGTTCTCCAAACACCAGAGAATATAATCAAAATTGAAGAAATGTGGTTCTGAATCCTGCTGTCCCACAGAGCTCTTCCTCTGTCTTCTTTTTTGGGACAGAGCTAGAGATCGGCAGCGAGATTGAGTGGCCACACGCAAAGCAGGACAGCTGGGAGCCATGCAGTCTGCTGCCACCTGTCATACTGTGTCACAGACAGTACGTAACATCAAAGTAGAGCATCCTTTGCTGTCCAACATCACACAAAAGCACCTACAACACAACAGATGATCTCCCATTCTACCAAAATTCCAATAGTATTCCTACCCTACACAATGAAGTAGACGGAAAAGGTTTATACGCTTCTTAAAATGTGTTTCCTCTTTGTTCTAGATCCAGCGTGGCCCAATTGGACTGAAACGAGTGAAACATGATGATCAGATGTACCACGGACAGAACTAAACAAGGGCACTGATTCATTTAAGAAGGCCTTTTGAGTTACTCTGTAAGTTATTAAACCTTCAAGAGGTTCGCTTTGTCTGGCAGCTGAAACTGTCCCTCTTCCTTCGATGTAGGTCTTTAAAGCTGCTTTTGAGATTTAGAATGAATTCTGTCTTTTATCTGTAAGTCTCTTGTCCCCTACTAAAGGTTATGGGTAATTTAAAATAGTGTCTCGTCTACATGTACTAACTTATTACTCATTTCTTGTTTCTCTTCTTTTCATATTTAGAATTCTGTATGGATTTAGATTTTAGCAAACTAAAACCTGCAAGCTATTTTTCATTTACTCATTCTCCTACTCCATTATTGGTTATCTTCTGGGACCTACTAGTAAAGTTGGTACAAGTAAGTAAATATGAAGACCGAAGTATGTGAAAAACCAGTGTCAAAAAATGTGTACCAGAATAGATAATAGAAAAAATTGGGGTTTTCACTGATTTAATCCTCAAGGATATGGAGAAACTAGGAAATAAAACAAAAACACATAACCTAAGTAAAAGTGAACAACAAGCACTACGCACCCTAAAGGAGAAACACAATATTGTTATAAAACAAGCAGACAAAGGAGGGGCCACAGTAATAATGGACCGTACATATTATATATTAGAAGCCAATAGAATCCTAGGAGACACCACGACCTACAAGAAATTAAAGAAGGACCCCACCAGGGACTTCAGTACAGTTTTGTATAGGATACTAGACAGAGGTTTAGAACAAGGAATTCTGAACAAAAAAGAATATAATTATCTAAAAAAAGAATACCCTAAATTACCTGTTTTCTATTTTCTCCCGAAAATACATAAGAATTTAGAGAAACCACCGGGTAGACCCATTATTAGTGGGATTGACTCCCTTACATGCAACACGTCAGAGTATGTAGACTTCTTTCTACAGAAATATGTTATCCAGATCCCAGCTTACTTAAAAGACACAACTCACCTTCTAAAGACCCTAGAAGAAATAGAATGGTCTCCAGGGTGGTTATGGGCAACAATGGACGTCTCCTCGTTATACACAATTATTAACCACGAACAAGGGTTAGAGGCAATAGACTTAACCCTATCTAGGGACATAAATATGAAACCAACACAAAAATGCTTCATCCTGGAATGTATCAGCTTTATTTTGAAATACAATTACTTCTGGTTCGAGGAAGAATACTTCCTCCAACTTTGTGGAACAGCAATGGGCACCAGGTTCGCACCCAGCTACGCTAACCTGTTCGTAGCCGAATGGGAACATAATTCAATATGGAATAACAACCCACACGGTGCGAACCTGGTGCTCTGGAAAAGGTACATCGACGATATACTGATCATATGGAAAGGGACAGAAGATGAATTAAAAGCTTTCATAAATTATACTAACAATAATCACTTTAATTTAAAATTTACATCTAACATCCAGAAAGAAAAAATCGAGTTCCTAGATGTGGAACTATTTTCAGAAGGAAAACATATATGTTCAAGAAACTATACGAAACCAACAGACAAGAATGGATATATCCATTACACGAGTTGCCACCATCCCAGATGGCTCAACAACATACCTAAGGGCCAACTGATGAGGATTAGAAGAAATTGTTCCAAAAACGAAGACTTTAAAGAAAAAGCAGAAGAAATGAAGCAAAGATTCATCGAAAAGAAGTACCCTATTGCGAGGTTAGAAAGCAGCCTGCAACAAGTGGAAAACATGAATAGACTTCAACTACTAACAAAGAAGAAAATAGATACAAAAACACCTAAGGATTTTAGTTTCTCCTTTTTCACTCAGTATAACACCCAAGCACACAAAATTAAGAAAATATTAGAAAAACATTGGCACATATTAAAAGAGGACGAGGTTCTAGGTAACATAATACCAGAAAAACCACAGATCATTTTTTAAAAAACGGGATCACTCAAAACCTTGCTAGCCCCGAGCACCTTACCGAAGAAAGAGACCAAGAAGAATATATATTCCTTCATAGGTGAAAAACCTAAAGGTTTTCATAAGTGTGGCCACTGTAAAATGTGTACCTTTTTACCAAAGAAAATAGATCAATTTACGGGATTCACTACAGGGCAGACATATACAATTAAACACTTTATCAACTGTACATCTAAAAATGTAATATATTTATTAGAGTGTGGGTGTGGGATCCAATACGTGGGCAGGACATCAAGACCACTGAAGGAGAGAATTCTAGAACATATGGGAAACATAAGAAATAACAACACGAAACACAGCGTTCCAAGACACTGCAATTCATGCCCAAAATTTACAGTAGAAAATTTCATAACTATAGGTATTGATTGGGTCCCCCCAAATTGGAGAGGGGGAAACACAACAGAAAACCTATCAAGACGAGAAACTGAGTGGATTTTTAAATTGAAAACTTTTAAAAAAGGTGGCTTAAATATGGAACTGGATATTTTAGCACACATATAAACCAATGAAATGATTTATCCACTAATAGTATAATTTTCTGAGAATAAGATCTTTAATAAAAAGACCCTTAGGAACCATATTGACATCCACTACACCTCTAGATCATAACTACATAAAACAGGATACACACACATTAAGAAGAACACACATACAATGCATATTTTCCAACATTTTAATATATTTTTACCTCAAATGTACAGTAATTTTATATTATCACCATCAATTTTTTATCATCATCATTATTTTTATTATCATCATTATTCTTTATTTTTTATTCTTCATTTTCGACTCTTTATGGCTTGTTGTTCATTCATGAGGATCATGCACAAATACCACCTTTGATATAAACACACATACATCTTTTTATGAATACTCCCAACATTTGTGCGATATCTTTATTTTTTGTCTTATTGAAACTGCACAGTAGACATTAGGTCACCATTTTTTTCTTTATTATTTTTTATTTTATTTCTTTTAAATTTTTATTTTTATCTTGATTTTGAATTTTCCGTTCATGAATCCATGAAATATAGTCTTTATACTCTAAATCCCTCGGAATGTCCGTGTTCTGAGCCCTTTAAAACTCCTTATCCACGACGTGACACTTATTTTTCGGAGGAGAGGTGTACCTAGAAACAACAAAAAATAGAAAAGACACCTCTAGATCATTAGATCATGATGTTAAATACTAACTCGCATCATTTTTTTCCCGTACCGAACACTTACCTTGGAACACGAGAGAGAAGAACAGAGAGGGCGGTACCAGACGGAGAGGGCGGCACCAGACGGAGGAACCACATGAACGGATGACGAACAGACGCTGGGAGGAAGAAACGCACTGACGTCAAACACAAAGATGGCGCCCCCCACACGGATAAAAAGACCAACAGGACAACGTACAAGATACTCCTGAGGAAGCCACAATACAGGCGAAACGCGTTGAGATAGAAGGACGGATCGAGCTCCCGTCCTCACACCATATTGGACTTTATCTTTTATTCGTTTTCGGTATTTTTTATTTACTTTATTATTTTAAATAGTTTTATTTTAGCGTGGTATAGGTATATCCTATACACACAGTGTACTTCACTATATAGGGCATTTGCCCAGAATAAATTTGCTTCTCAATACATACCTGGTGGGCCAGTTTATGTACCAACTTGTATATACAAGCACAGGACCAGAAAATACTGAGGAAACCAAACTGCCAGACGCCAGAAACATCAGTTATCAACTGTAAGTGCACACCTGTTCTGGCGTGTCAGAACACTGGTGAGATACCACACCATTGTGTTTTTTATTTCTTTGTTTTTTCTTCACATATACTCCACACGGGGATCGTGGAGGATGTATACATAAGGCTTGATCGTCTCATTTAAAGTGTGAGTGCATATACACCATTTTTCATGCCAAATATCTAGTTGACATACCACACTATTATAAACTTTTTTCTGCTTTATTTTTCAAACTGGAAAAACCAACTGAATACATAAGCGCCCCCTAGTGGACCACAAGTAAGTAAATATTCAGACTCTATTTACTGTAAATGCTTACTATTGAGATTACAGATAGGAAATATTTAAATGTATAACTTATTTTAATTAATGCTTGGGCTACGGTTACTTGTCTATCTGGTTCTTGGCATCTACTTCTTCTTTCTCTTAGATTAAGCATTGACCAAGTTAACCACATATTCTCCTGGATTTAGTGCTACATGCAGGATGATCCGATGTACCATGGAACAAAACGAGCCAGTTGAATCATTTCAGAAGGTCTTTCAATTTCATTGTAAGTTATTAAACCTTTAAGAAGGATATTACAAATTCCACGGTTGCTCAGTCTGGTTGCTGAAACCATTCTTCTTCCTTTAGCACAGATCTTCAAACCTGCTTGGAAGATCTTGCGTAAGAGTCATATTCTCCTGGTGCCTGAGGAATGAACCCTTCCGACTGGAAGTCTTTTGTCTGTGAGTCTTCTTTTTATTTGTCATAAACATGAAAGTAACTAGATTTATTTAAAACCAACAAGCTAATTCCTCCCTCCTATTCCCCCCTCCTTTTCCCCCATTGGCTCTTGTCTAGTGATGACTGTATCTTCAGGCCGTATATATGCTGTAAATTCAACTTATTTTGATTTGTGCATAGGATGAGATTTCATGTTAATGATCTTTTTTGTTACCTATGCCAGGTGTGATGCTCAGATGTGAATTTGTGTCAACTATCCTTCAAAGCCTGTTCCAGGTAGATCTGTAACAGGTCGGTATCTCCTGTCCCTAACATTTCTTACATGTAACAATTGTGTCTTGTTGCCCATTTCATCTTCTATGCATTATGTGATCACTTGCCTACATTGTTTGATCTTGTATTTGTCAGTTTGTCTACATTGTTCCTTAAACATCTCCTGTATTCATTCTTCCCATAAGAACGTACAATTTTCTTTTTTTTTTTGTCAATTCTCAGTTTATTGAATAAGAAATAAAAACAATACAGTAGAAACACCGGAGGTATAAAAGAGCTGTACAAAATATACACATACGTGGTGGAAAGAGCATGACAAGAGACATTACAACCATCAGGCACATCATAAAAGGATCATAAAAGGCAGATAAATCAGGTATGTACCAACAGCACGTACAGCCAAAATACCCACAAGTGAGAATCGGCTGGGGAGAAAGGATACCTCACAGGTGAAGAAGTGGAGAAATGAATAGCCCAGAACTGAGCAGAACGGATTGAGAAACAAAAAACAAGTAAACACAAAAAGGAATGGACGTAAAACAGGAAGAAAAGTAGCACCCTGTGGAGCGATACTATAACTGGAGGATGGACACCAGCGAGAACAAAACAGGAAAGAGCCAGACACAGCATAGATCCGAGGACAGAAACTAGGCAGGATCCAGAGCCGGCAAAGGGGCAGGGAGACCCGTCAGTATCCCCTGGAAGGTAGAGGAACCAAGAAAGTCTTGCCAAGGCAACCACTTCAGGCCATTGGCATAACCGAAGCCCCGGGAGGACATCACCAGATCCTCCATTTGACACAAAAAATTAACATACGAAAACCAAGCAGAGATCGGAGGAGTAACAGGTTGTTTCCAAAACCTAGGGACAGTAGCTCTGGCCGCGTTAATCAGTTGGATAGTCAGAGAACGCTTATAGGATCCCAGGCTCGACCGCGTATGGTGAAGGAGGACAACCTCAGGCGTGAGGCGGAGAACTGGGTCCGCGACCACTCGAAGCACCGCTTCAACAACCAACCAGAAGGGCTGCAACAAAGGACAGTCCCACCATATATGGAGGTAAGTGCCGACGCCAGTACCACACCTCCAACACTGCGGTGGAACATGAGGCAAAAAATGGTGAAGCTCCGCTGGAACCTTATACCATCTGGTAAGTAATTTATAGGACACCTCCTGAAGTTTAGAGGAGGTGGCTCCCCTATGGACGAGAAGAAGGACCTTGGCCCAATCTCCATCATCCAGGGAAAGACCCAAGTCCCTCTCCCACAGGCCAAGGAAGTATGGCTTAGCCTGAGAGCGGTGCGTCACGTACATATTGTACAAAGCAGATAAAAGGTGAGAGTGCCGAGCCTTGTCAGTGCAAATTAGTTCAAAAGGAGTATAAGGAGTCTCTGGGTCATAAAGAGGGGAAAGTGCCGCCAGGAAATGTTTAAGTTGGTGGTACAAGAACATGAGACTAAAAGAAACCGGAGTAGAGAGGGACAGGGAGGAGACCGAACGGAGCCTACCATCCAGATACAGATGGTGCAGCCGGAGAACCCTTGCACCGGCAGGCAGCAGTTGACTAAGGACACCACCTCCCATACCCGGGGGAAAGGCCGGGTTAGAGGAAATCGGATATAAATGCCCGGGGGAACCCAGCCAGCCCAACCGCATCAAATACCTCTGAAGCACTCGCAGCGTGGGGAGGAGGGTCGGGTGGTTACGTATCAAGGGGCGACGGTGAAGGTCCGCCAACCAGGGCACCGCCGAAATGTCCGTTTCAAAGGAGGACTCCTCAATGTTTACCCACTGTTTAGGAGCGTGGGATGCCCATTCCACCACCCTCCGCGCATGAGAGGCGATCCAATACCCCTCAATATCTGGGAGGCCCAAACCACCTCGGTCCTTAGGACGAGTTAGATAATTAAAGCCCAATCTAGGAGGACGGCCAGACCACACAAATTTGGTGAAGACCCGACGCCAAGCCTTAAGATAAGACCTGGGGAGATAGACAGGGAGGGACTGAATTAAATATAAAATTCTAGGAAGAATGTTCATCTTCAGAACCCCTACCCTACCAAACCAGGAAATGTGCGGGAGAGACCAACGTCTAAGGTCAGCAATGACCGAAGAGAGCAACGGGTCAAAGTTAACCTTTACCAGGGTAGAGAGGTCTGTCGGAATACGAACACCAAGGTAAGTCAAATACTCGTCTACCCAACGAAAAGGAAATAGCGATTGAATAGAAGTTTTCAGGGAGGGAGAGACATGAGACCCTAAAATCTCGGATTTTTGAATATTAATCTTATATTGGGATACAGTACGAAACCGTTGAAGCTCGGCCGTGACATGCGAAAGGGACGTAAGCGGGTCAGAAAGCATACATAGCATATCGTCGGCATAAATAGAAAGCTTATACTCAATCCCCGCCACCGTGAGGCCAGTGATATTACGGTTTGAACGAATGGCGTTGGCAAGGGGTTCCATCATCAAAATAAATAATAAGGGGGACAAGGGACAACCCTGTCTCGTGCCGTTGGCCAACAGAAAGCGCTCAGACAGGGCGCCATTAACCTTCACACAAGCCGAGGGAAGGGCATAAAGGGCACGTACCTGTTGTATGAAGCGAGGACCCAGACCCAACCTCACCAAGACCCGAAACAAGAAGGCCCACGAAACCCTGTCAAAGGCCTTTTCCGCGTCAAAGGACACCAAAAGAAAGGGAGTCTGCCTATGCTGAGCCTGCGCCATTAAATCTAGGACCTTAATTGTATTGTCCCTAGCCTCTCTCCCAGGGACAAAGCCCACCTGATCACCATGTATCAAATCTGGAGTAAGGGAGGAAAGCCTGAGGGCTAAAATTTTCGCCAGAATCTTCAGGTCAGTATTGATCAAAGAAATCGGGCGATAACTGCCACAAAGTTCTGCGTCTTTGCCAGGCTTCGGTATCACTGTGATGTGAGCCACATTAGAGTGGGGATCGAGGGAGCCGCCCACAGCAAGGGAATTAAAGAGAGAGACCATATGCGGTCCGAGGACAGAGAAAAACTTCTTATAATATAGGGGAGTAAACCCATCCGGGCCAGGACTCTTACCCTGGGGGGAGGACCTAAGGGCCCTGTCCACCTCCTCCAAAGTGATGGGTGAATTAAGGCCTTCCCTATCTGAACGCGAAACGCGTTTCATGAGATGGTTAGACAGATACTCATCTATAAGCGACGTGGTATGAGGATCAGGTTCACGCCCCTGGGAAATGTTATACAGCTCCCGATAGTAAGTCGCAAAACAGGCAGCAATGTCCTTCGTGGTATGATGCAAAGAGCCCTTGGCATCTCTGATTTTGGGGATATACGAAGCAGCTCTCCTAACACGCAGCGCTCGGGCAAGTAGTTTCCCGGGCTTGTCGCCCAGTTCATAAAAGTGCTTCCTGGTAAGCAGATAATTTCTGCGTAATTTAGAATCTAAAAGGGTCGCGAGCCGGGACCTGAGCGCCTGGAGCTGTTCCAAAATCTCGGCAGACAGCGAAAGCTTATGTTGAAGCTCAAGTTCTGCTATTCAACGAGACAAAGTAGAGAGCTCAGCCTGGCTAAGTCTCTTACGGCGCGAGCCCAGTCAAATAAGGTGTCCCCTAATGACAGCTTTATGGGCCTCCCATACTGTCGAGATAGGGGCGTCGGGGAGGAGATTGTCCTCAAAGTAGTGTTCGAGATGTGACAGGAGATCCGCGACACTCGCAGGATCATCAAGCAAGCTCTCATTGAGTCGCCAGCTCCATACCCTTGGGGGGAGCAAGGGTAAGCGTAGGGTCAGGTGTACCGGGGCATGGTCACTAAGGGTCGGAGACCCAATAGTAGCGGAGTGGAGATAGGAGAGATGGTGGTGGGAAAGGAAAAGGGAGTCAATACGAGTATATCTATTGTGGGGCGGAGAAAAAAAGGTGTAATCCCGCGAAGAAGGGTGGAGGGTCCGCCACGCATCCACTAGCTGGGACAAAAGGAGCATACGTTTAACCCGTTTAATTTTAACATATGAGACATGGGAAATCCCCGCAGAGCAGTCGAGCCTGGGATCCAAGACCATGTTAAGATCACCCCCAAACACGGTAATGCCCTCCTGAAAGTCGGCCAGTTTAGAAAGAAAGTTCACTAAAAAGGGGACCTGATCCTTGTTAGGAGCATAAACTGTAGCTAGCGAAATTTTATGCTCCCCCAAGAAACCTTTGAGCATGAGTCCCCTACCCTCCTCATCCCTCCACACATCGAGAAGGCGAAAGGGGAGAGATTTGTGAAGCAGGATAGCCACGCCCTTAGTTTTAGACGAAGGGGAGCTGGAAAAAAACGCCGTTTGGAAGTACCTATCTTGGAGTTTAAGCTCCTTAGAGCGGACAAAATGAGTCTCCTGCAAAAAGGCGATTTTAGTGCGACAGGAATGCAGAACATGAAACAATCTAGATCTCTGCTGTGGCTTGTTTAATCCCCTCACATTGAGGGAAGTGCATGTAACACGAGTGTCAGACATATATACCCAGCATTAGGAAAAGAAGCAGCCACGAACAAGGTACTAATACGTCCATAAAAATAAACAAACAGAAAAACATTGGTAACCGGATAAGACAGAATAAACAGAATAGGGCGAACGAGTGCCCGATGGAGTCCCATCGAATCATGAGCCAAGTGACCAAGCTAGTGGTCAGAACCCTAGGACCCTGTCCCATAGGGCAAGGCGGGTAGGCTCTGGTGGGGGATAGCATGTAAGATGCAGTGTAAATGTGTAGAAACAAAAAAGGAAAGAAAAAGGAAGAGAAAGAGATGCAGGAACATCCTCTCCGTAAAGGAAAAGCATAGAAAGTAAAGAAATAGCCACGACAGGGAAATAGTAATTATGAACATGGGAGTGTGTGTGTAAAAAGATGACATCCGAGCATCCGAGCCCCGGGCAGAGAAGCATGGAGGAAGCCTCCCAGAGACCACCATAGAGAGAGGGGACAAAATGGCAAAGAAAGGAGGACCCCGGAGGTTGTGCGTGTGTGCGAGGAGATCGAGTGAGTGTGTAACCATATGACATAAGTATAGTCGAAGTGCAAAAGGAAACAACAATATCAGCAACGAAATAAAATAAGGAAAATACCCATGACCCAGAGAGGCACACGAGCGGGAGCATCAACGTCACAAAGACTAGCATACAGTCCTCCGTCCGAGTGCGAACATCGGCAAGGTAAGTGAGCACGACGCTAGGCAGTCCTACCAGACGGTCATGGAGAGAGATAGTCGGAAACGTTCAAACGGGGAAAACAGATATGTGATCGAAGCCGCAGCATCATGTCCAGGAGCAGTCCACATACCACACACAACGAAGAGCAGGAATCCAGAAGGTGATCAGCCACGGGAAGAAAAGGAGACTAAGCATTCGGCAGCTTCTGTCTCTTGGTGCGACGCGATCTAGGAGACCAATCCTTAGCGGGATCCCGGAGCGGAGCAAGGGTTGGGAAGGCGACCTCCCAATCCGGGATAGTGAGATGAGGGAGACCAAGATCCCGGAGAAATTGGGGAACGTCGGACGCCTGACGAATGATGTAGGAATCGCCATCCCGACGGGCAATTAAAGCAAAGGGGAAACCCCATTGGTACGGTATGGAGGCCTCTCGAAGAGCAGCGGTGATCGGTCTCAAAACGCGGCGAGTCTGCAAAGTAGATGGGGAGAGGTCTGGAAATATGGAGATGGAATTGCCATCCCAGGTAAGGCTCGGCCGCTGTCTGCAGGCCCGTAAGATGTTTTCCTTCAGGGGGTAGTCCTGGAGCCGGCAGATGATGTCCCTCGGCGGAGCGCTGGCGTCGCCTCTAGATCTTAATGCCCTGTGTGCCCTATCGAATAAAATCGGCGTGTCAGCGGGCCTCTGCAAAGCATCATTGAAAATCATGCGAAGCGTAGTAGGTACGTCCGGCTGAAGAACCGATTCCGGGATCCCCCTCACTCTTAAGTTGTTCCTCCGACCACGATTGTCGAGGTCCTCGACCTTGCGAGCCAGGAGACGGAGCATGGTGGTCTGGTCGGTCAGCTGGGAAGAGAGAGAGTCCACTGTGGTGACGATCTGCACATTTTCGTGCTCGACGGCAGCCACGCGGTCGCCTAACTGGTGAACATCCGACTTGAGTTCAGCAAGTGCGTCGCGGATACCTTGCGTAGCCTGCTCAATTAAGGGCACCATTTCTGCCCTGGTAGGCAGGAGACGCAGCGCCTCTTGTAAGGTAAGTTGCTCAGGGAGAGGCATATCCGCACCAGAGTCCTCAGGGTCATCCTCATGCGAACCGGCGGGAGACGGCGCCATCTTGGCAAAAGAGTCCCGAGAGTCATGATCCGGAGCCGCATGAAAAAACGCACGAACCGAGGTAGCAGCCTGTCTGTCCCTGCACCCCTGGGTTCTTGGGGTCCCTGGGACCTTGTTGTGTTTGCCCATATTACGATTCAGTGTGGCGAGCACTAAAAGTACGGAGAGGGTCCCGCAGAGCTCAAAGATTATGCGGCCATCTTGGTTGCCTGCTAGCCACGCCCCAACAACCTAATTTTTTAACTGAAAAAACGATATCTGTTCCAAAACAGGCAAATATATAATTTAATTTTCACGTTACGATTTTGTTTTTATTATTAAGCCGTTTACGACTAAAATGTACATAGAATGAAATGCAGCAAGTACATCATATAACCATATTAGAAAAATATTTCACTTTGTTGCTACGTTTTCATGTAAATGATCTTGTCATAAATGTAAAGATTTGCTGCAAATTCGTTTTTTTTCCCCTTTTAAAGCAAAATGGATCCAGTTATATTAAACTCTACTTAGCCTTAAGATGTGAATGCCTTATATTCTCTCAAGAGGATAAACCTTGTTTGCTCATGTATCATAGCAATTTATAAAACCACAGACTGCAGAACCAGGCAAGAATTGATTTATTTACTGAAAATCTTGCTGGCTTCACTGTGAAAATATATATTTTTGCTTCAGTCACATGTCTCTACTCAGCAAATTTAATTTCATTCTTCTAAAAAAAAAATATCAAACGGGCCTTTTAGCAATTAAATGATATTGATAGCAATGCAACCTCTTCATGAATTGTATACATTGTGTGCAATTACCCTGGTGAGCCTAGCAATACTTGTTATTGGGACAACTCAGTATGCTTTGCTCGTTAATGGTGACAATTAAGGAACAGCCCCGGCCATCGTATGTATATGGCACCTGAGAGGTCCTTTTACATTTTTGTGTTGTCCTCCTTTAATCCAGTTAGCTCCAGAAATGGCTCAGCAAGCATAAGGTCAATGAGACTCTCGTACACCCCCACGGAAAACACTTCCACTGTTGCCTTCATGGTCTCATGGTGATACATTTCATCAGGTTGGAAAACTCATTCAAATTTAGACAACAGAAGCCTTATTCAATGGATGAACAAATACAGAAACAAAGGGCACCTGTGCGCATGCACACACACACCTGTGATCACTCACACTAGCACCCCATATATGCACGCTCCTAGGGCATTTCCCCCTCTAACCGTGTTCATCACTGTACCAAATTTGCTGTTTTTGCCAGCATCAGTAAACATGTATATAGTCTGTTTAAAAATACTATGCAGTGAGATATGAAGAGTAGGGGGCTTTATTTACCGTAATTTGTAAAAAAAAGAAAAAGAAAGTTATAGAAAGGTTTGGTTAATAATTGTTTCTTAAAAATGCTATTTGTCCCTCATTAGTGAAAATCATGTCTAAGGAAATTGCCTTAACACATTACAATAAACAGAGTTTTTGGACAACTAATATTACTGTCTTAAGTATCAGAATAGTAGTTCTTTGGTAGTTTTTCTTGGCTTCATGCTGTGTCTCAACAGTTTTTTCTGCTTTAACAGCGGTTAAGAGGAACAGCACATAGACTGAACTTTAGAATAGGTACATGCTTGCATGTGTACTTGTGTGTGAGCATGGATATGTAATTACTATGTACGGTAAGCCAGACATTGACGTGGTATCTGCCACCGTTGCTCCTAAAACAATCTCCCCGTGTGCCCGTTGCCCCTAAAACAGCCTCCCCTTGCCACTGCTGCCCCTAAAGCAGCCTGCTATGCTACCGCTGCCTCGGAAGCAGCCTGCCCGTGCCACCACTGCCCCAGAAGCAGCCTGCCCGTGCCACCGCTGCCCCGAAAGCAGCCTGCCCATGCCACTTCTGCCCCTGAAGCAGCCAGACTGTGCCACCGCTGCCCCTAAAACAGCCTTCCCGTGCCATCGCTGTCCCTAAAACATCCTGCCTGTGTCACCACACAGTGAGTATGAGTAAGTGTGTGCAATTTGTGTTAGTGTGTTTCCATATGTGCCATAGTGTATGTTGGGGGAGCAAGGGGCAAAGATAGCACAGACAAGTTGTTTGGGGACAATGATGGCACAGACCAGCTGTTGAAGTTGAGGGCCCCTGGGCAATGTTCGAACCAGGGCCCTGTGGTTTCTAGTTACACTCCTGCCATAGAGTGTATTCAAATATTCAAACTATAACCACTATATAAAAATACATAGAAAAAAAACATAGACTTGAACTAACCAAAAGTCAGCACATTGGATATTGTAACACTGATCATGGCTGTTTTCACTTCCTTTGGTTTTGGATACAAGCCATGCATTTCTGGTCACTTGATGTTCTTATATCTCACGCACTCTCTAAATTCCTTGATTCTGTTACTTTTAGGGTATGGTGGGCATCTGCAATAATTGTGCCTAGAAATAAAACGCGTGAAATAAACTCACCTTATCATTTGAGTGCTGAGCCTCTGCTTCTTTATATTAGAAATAAAATGGGCCGACATTGTTAATAAATTCCAGTTTGTACACACAGTGGCATTAGCATGTCCAATGCATTCCCTTGATAAAAAGTGATAAACCGACCACATACATTTTTTCAATGGAAGATTCACAGGAACTAAACATGTGAAGAAAATTGTGTTTATTTAAACATTAGATCTCAAGGCTGACCACCTTTTTTCAGTGTTCAGTGAAGAAAAGAACATTGACCGACGCATCTAATGGAAGGATTTATTTAAATGTATCCAAAAGTAAGTGTTGTTAGAACTGTAACGTGTCAAACTTGACAGAACGGAACAATATAGAAACTAGAACTTTTTTGAAGACATGCAGTTTGTCTTGGCTTAGATCAGGGGTGTCCAACCTGCGGCGCTCAACTACATCTCCCATACTCCTCAGCCAGCCCTTTAGCTGAAGGAGCATTATGGGAGATGTAGTCCTGCAGCAGCTGGAGGGCCGCAGTTTGGACACCCCTGGCTTAGATGATTGCTATGTTGTGGTTCAGAGCTTAGCTGACCTACAAGAACCTGAACTTTAGTGAATAGACACCTAGAACATGCAGCTTAATAGTTGACTATTGTACCTAAAGAGAGCTGCATTCAGTGTCACGTAGGGCAAAACAAATTTGTTTTTCCTGACTTACTTACTCTTCTTTTCATGCTTCTTTCTAACCTGGCGTAGACCGGCTGGTACACTTCTAGAGGCCTCTGGGTTTGTGGACCTGCATGTGACAGTTCACAAACATGTAATCATATGACTGCTGAAATGCTGTACCTGACTGTTTAAAGTGCAGGCATGGCCTTCGCTTCAGGCTTGTTGCTACATATTGGAAAACAAAATACATTATACATTATGTGTAGCTAGTTGTTGGAATGAAAGCAAACGACCAAGAGAATACCAGATTATTGGTAGAAATATCATAGTTCTGTAAATGGCATATTGGAAGCTTTATGCTAAATGCCTGCTTGGCGGTTGTCAGAACGATTGCTCAGTGGTTTATTGTTTCTAGCAAATGACGGCAGTAAGGGCTATGTGACCATGGGCGCCAGGTTAGGATACATTTGTCATATTTTTCTCCTGCTAAACAGGCCAATCATTCCATTGTACAGATTTTATTGATCTGCTGTAGCATAGAAGCCAAAACAGATTTTATACTACTGTGAACCAATGTTAAAGCATATTTTTATAGATTTTTTTATGTGCTTATTTCTTAGATTAGACTAAATATAGTTGCTAGACAGACAAATGATAGATACTGGACAACTACAAAAAAAACAAACAAAAAGAGGTCTATCTCCTTCTTTCTGCACCAGATCTGCCCGCTAATGAATCTGAGGTGCATGGCATTACTTTTAATGTGGTGGGGAACAAGCAATATAGGAGACCTCAATTAAAAAAAACACCCCTAAGCTCCTATATGTAATTTATTGTGTAGATAAGTAGCTAGGAAGCTGAGGTTCAGTCTGTGTTGTTCTCTGCAGAATGCTTTTAGAATGGCCTGATTTTGATTGGATTCAAGAATTTATATGAAAAGGCACTGTACAAAAATGTACATTTTTGCATTATTTAAATTCTATTTTAGACCCTTGAGGTCTCCTTTTTCCTTTTGTATAAAACTACATTTGTCAAGGGGTAGCTCAAGGGTTTTAGGTACCCCAGGCAACCTGCAAATCTGGTGCTTTCAATAAAGCTCCTTTTTATGGTAAAGATTTAAGGGATGCCCTGACAACCAGTAGCAAGACATTAAGTGATACGCAAAGCTTGCAACGTAACGTATATGCTTTACATTTGTATTTTAGTGTAATATATTATAGCATCCTTGACAGCCCTAGTAAAAAAAGAATGCATAGCAATGTAATGTAAGAGTACTTTAATGTGTGGTAGTTGTAGCCCTACAGTTGCCATCTTCCTTTGTGACATGAAGATTCTGGCCACTTATTGGCTAGTTCAAGTAGAGAGTCAGTGACCGGAAAGCGCTCCCACTGAAATCAGATCCCCGATGTGTTTGGTCGACAATCAGCTGTCAAAGGGGCAAATGCATATGGGGGGATTCTACATTTGCACAAGTTACAACATGAAAAATGTAAGTGCATATGATGGCTGGAGCATCCCTTTATATATATTTAAATGGTAGGGCCACAAGATTTATCCAAGGCAAGATAGTTAGATTATGATATGCCATCAGGTATTTGTAGAAGAGAGATAACCCATATTTTCTTTAATAAATGAGAAAGGCAAGTCTCAAGAGTAGCCTATAAGACCTAACTGTTATATCTGTATTTTTAAGGAAGAGTGGCACGCCTTTTAGCTTTCTATGGTGATGCGCGTCAAGCTAGTGGTTATTGGCAGGTGTAACGCAATCCGATTGCATTGAGGTAGAGTGAGCTGTTTAACCTCTCATGTGGGTTCCTGAAATACATCCTCTGTGTTCTGGACTAAGTGAAGTGGCCAGAAGAACATTGTAAAGGTCACCGAGGCGAAACCACAGCAGAAAAGGCAACCTTAGGAATGACTCACCAGGGAGATGATGATATTTCAAAGTGATGGGTGGATTGTTTTTTGCACAGAATACAGATAATTTGCGAAAAAGAAAACGCCTCTCAGAAAACGTTCCCTTTGATGTGCTTTAAATCTTGAAGCTAAATGTTAAAGCTCTAAAAAGGCATGTTTTGGCATACAAAGTTGGAGGCTTTCCAACAAGTCCTATTGATATGAGTGACTCGTTATGCTTTGCGCTGTGGGTAAAAACTGTACTATGCATAAGGTAAATAACAGTAATCGGTAAGGACATGCCACATAAAAAAACTCTTCATGACTCAATAGTACTTGAAAAAACACACTTACTTTTTATTTAAAGACCTTAACATCCACATGTGCTAAGCAAGGAACCAATTCATTAACCCTATACCTATACACTCACGTATGTAGTTAACATTAACAAAGCAGCTATAGTGTACATTGCTTGCAGGGCAAACCCAACGTGTACTGCTATAGCAATGTTTCTTAGTGAATTATGCGTGCATGGAAGGTATACATGTGGTACATATGTACGTATGTAATTGTAATGTATTCTTTGTGTATATATATATATATATATATTTGTGGTAAGGCCAAATGAATAGGATTAGGGGTACAAATAAATATACACATAAAGGATTCATTCTGTCTGAGGTATGCAAAAACAGACACACTAGGTAGGCTTAGAAGAGGGCAAAAATGAAGACAAAGGTAGCCAGACCATAACTTTAAAAAATGAATAAACAATATGTACCAATATAACTACAGTGCAAAGTGACATGAAAGCATTGAGAATTTCAGGGGCACTTCCATATGCCTAGCTTCTTGATGATATGGGCCGGAACTTTATTTTTAGAAGCCCCCAAGGCTGCCCCGATTCTGTAGGAGTGCCCCGAATATGCAAGCGGGTTAAGGCCTATCCTGGAAAATAATAACCTAACATATTTTATAAATGTACTTGATGATAATGGCTCCCTGGGAAAGGACAAGAGAGGACTATCTTTCAGCTTTTCAGGCAAGGCTCCAAGGGCACCAGGATGAATTGGTAGGAAAAAACTTGAACTGCATTGATTAGTTTTCGTATGACTGATAAATAGCACATAATGATCGGAAACGCAGTGTAATAAAAAGAAGCCGAATTAGGTGTAGTAGCCAGCTCACCAGGTTGCAAGAATCTGTAGAATGCTAAAAAACATTGCAGCTTTAATCAATGCATTTACCAAGACTGAAGTGGTGTGCATTTAAACAGTTTCCTTAAGCTCTGAAAATCCCACCATCAATAGGACAACGACTGGGAGACTTTTAGTAAGGTTTTTCCCGGATGAGAAGAGATCAGAGAGGGTTTGTTTGGAAAATACAATATATGATGTTGGGACTCCTGTTAGGTAAAGCTTAATCATGCTATATGAAAGTGCTAGGGTAGAATGACAATAGGCCGGAAAGGCCAGGAGAGTGCCAATCGAATAGAAATTGGACGGAGGAATTGTGCATACAACTCTACAAAATAGGGACCAGACTCTACTGTATGATAACATGACGAGTTGTGTCAAGATGCTTTAAGATGAGCCTGAAGAAAACTGTAGGGTGGACCTCTAAAAACCTGTGGAAATTAAAACGAGAGAGAGAGTCAACAGCTATATTCTAGACTTCCGGTATATGAGAACATACGATGATGAATTCAAACATACGATGACATACAAATAGCCAGGTAAGTTTACGCATATACCACATAATATGGACTGAGGAGGACCTGCCTTTTGACGATTTCAGCATTTGCAATATTATCTGTAAAAAAGGTGACCGTGTCACCTGTCCATGTACTGCACAAGACTGCCACTGCGGCAACAATAGGATACATTTTAAACAATGTTGAGGTGTTAGTAATGCCTGAAATGTCATAAATCTGGAAAGGCCATTCCTCAGCTATCCATTGATCCTGGCAATTAGCAGCAAAACCTACAGGGAGTGGCATCTGTAAAAACCCTCTGGGAAGAAATACTGGGTTGCGGAATAAACATGGAACTGTTTACATGGAAACATGTTCTAAGGAGCTTAGCCCACAAACTTAGGTCAGACCTGGCAGCCTGATCTATGACAACTGTATCGCCTGTCTTATGGGATACTGAGAAAAGAGACAGGAGATGGGATATAAAGGATCTCCCTTGGGGAATTATCCGCATAGCAAAATTTAGATGACCTACAAGGGACTGTATTTGAAGTTTTGAACAGGTAGGGGGACCTCATAAATTCCTGGATATTATCTCAGAGTCTTTAAAGCTTAAATAGGCAAGCTGCCTATAGAACCTGCACAGTCAAAAATACATGAAACATGCACAGACAAAATATATATGTATCATGCACATACACAGAGACATGAAACCTGTACAGACACAAATTCATGTAACATGCACAACACATAAATATAACAACCTGTATGCACATAAAGTTAACCAGGTAACCAAAATCGCACATATTGATTCGGGATTTCTAACAGTTCCCGAAACGCAGGAACCACCGCACTGCCAGTATGACCGGTAACTTCTGGAAGTATCGCAAGGTCACTTCCTGCACAGCATCGCAACCACAAGACACTGCAGCGTACCTGTGGGAGGACTACGCATGGTTAAATAACCACAGCCCCTCCCACAACTACAGGCTAATGCAATTAGCCTTAATATATATTCAGAATGTCCACAGAATGAACAGAAGCCACATATGTATGGGTTGTACTAATTCATATTCCCAACATTTCTGGTGTCCGACATCTATGTTAGGGGTGTGACTAGAAGCGAGGGGGTGACATTACCCAAAAGTGGTGTGACCATACCCGGAAGGGGGTGGCAGGGTGAGGGGATTGTCCCTTCAACAAATTTGACACTTGGGAGCTACTTTATACCACACCTTTTTTTTACCAGGTTTAACAAATTTCTGGAGTGTAATGAAATATGAAAAAAGTGAGCTGGAATTAATAACAAATACTTCATAAATCATTTTTTTATCTTGTTCTACTTTACTGTGATTCCTCATTACAGCAAATATCACATAAAGTTCCTTTCCCAGTATTGCCTATGATCCACTGAGATATCTCATAAATAATTGCAAAGGTTGTGAATCATGATTAGTTTATCTGCAATTCAGTTTTATTAATTACCTAAATAATTCACGCTGAAATGATGAATATGCCCTTTAATTTGTGTGGTATTGCTCAATGCTAAAATATGCCACTGGTCCGGGCTGTCAATTTTATACCTTTTTTTTATTATATTGATGAGAAAGAGTACAGATGATACAAAACATATGTGACTTAAGCTTATTTGCAGGGTATGACATCATGAGGGTTATGACATAACATAATATATCACCATTCTCATGTGACTTTTACATATTTTCAGTCACATTCCTATGTTAGGGAGCACACATTCTGTTATGTAGCTCAAAATAACTCTAGGCGAATATTACGTTTAGGATTGAATAAAATTACTAAAAGAAAGATGCTCATTTGCATGACATTACCCACAATACCTGACAGTACATTAATCACTGTTCAGAGCATGTCAACAGGGTAACTTGACTAAGAAGACCTTGGGAAAACATGCAAATGCAGTTGTGATTTCATGATCTTCAATTTTACAAGAAGCCATCGTCTTTTAATGATCTGGTTTCCTGCTACTGGCAGCAGCGGCCTGCTGGTTGTGATGAGGCTGGGGCCAACAATCAAGAGATATAGTGGACATTAGATCAATGCGAGTTGTGTCAGTACACATGTAATGTATTCCGAGTGAACAGAGAGGCTGAAGATTCACTTGGCTGTTCCTACATCACCTGACATTTCAAAACATTCTACAGAGCCATGTGCATCTGAAGGCTCCATTTATAATTCATAGTGTTGGTGCTGGGATTTTATACCTTTGTGACAGATGAAAAGAAACACTTGACAAATTTAGCATATAAACCGTGATTATATTAAAAAATATTTCTGCTTTGCTATAACTTTCATCATATTTTAGAGGTTTTCCCGCTATGATTTGTTTTCTTTAACACTTTCCTACACAAAACAGATTTCTTTCAGCGTACTTCTCTCTTTTCGTTCAGGTCAAATTCAAAAAAACAATTTACAAACTAAATCATTATCATATTTTTTTTATTAGCATACATATGTAGTGTACAAGATTTTTGAAAGGGGCAATGCATCCATAATATGCACTTTAACTGATAATTTTACATGGTGTCCTCCTTGCAAATGCATGGGGGGAGGATTCTGCAATGTCTCCATATGCATTTGCCTCCCCAGCTTGGCATTACACATCTCTGTATATACCTACTGTATACTTATTGTATATATCCAGTGCTGGCTTGGTGAAAGCTGTAAGTAGAGATCTATGCAGACCCCAATGTGCATGTGCAGAAAGTGCTCCTGTTGACTCAAGTGGCATTTTATTCCCACCATTGATTGGTTGCTCCAAGCTGCCAATCAGTGGCACACAATGTCTGATCAGAGAAGTGGTGGAAAGTTGCAGCTCTGTAAACTGCATACTCTCCCTAAGGTAAGTAGATATTTTTTTCCCAACTTTAAAAACGCCTATGGAAGTGCAAATACAAATTGAGAAAGGGGCACTGTGCTCCCAAATTGTTGTGTGTTACATTGGGCTCTGCATCATGATATACTAATATGTTTTTGGTGATACTCTGATATAATGTTTCCAGAGTGCATGCTGGATTCTTTTTGCGCTGTTTTTAGGATTTTCAAAGAAAGAGCACTAATTTGATATTTTGCATTGCAAGGAATTAATAATTAAGACAGGAGTTACTGGAAAGCACGAGGAAGAACGTAGCTTTTCACTGTAACTACCACACTTAAAAATGTTTACCCAACATGAGAATGATCTTTTGTTGAGTAAAGGAGGTCTGTCAAATAAATAATGCTCAGGTTGTGCATTTGTGCGTTTGCTTATCAAATGACAAATGTGTTTTTTTTTCAGTATAAAATATCTCTTGGTTAAAATAAGATTCATAAACTTTTTGGGTTTTTTTTCTCTATTTGATGGGATCTATGTAGTAAAAGAAACAGCTAAATCCGCTCGATCAAATATTAAAGAAAAACAACCTTTTGTGGTAATTTTAAATGATTGATACAAAGAGAGACACTTCCCTACTCATCACCGTTTTCAGCTTCCAAGTTTATTTGCTTTCCCCAAATTGTCCACAGATTTTGTTATTACTGGTATTAAAAATAAGCTTTCCAAAATGTGCTGTTTTCATTTTTTCAGGAGTTCCATTTTTCGCATAATAACATGTTTTTAGGCAGCTATGCATTAGGCATTTGAATGTGTTCTAGCTCTGTTATCTTTGCACAATCTACTAGACAAACAGCACCACACTTTATCGTAGTGTCTGTGGTAGCAATAGCTCAATGTTAAACACCCAGCCATAAAGAATGAACTCAGTGTGGTAATTGTGCAGGGAAAATTAACCAAAATATGACACATGACTGAGAACAATGGCAGCCTCCAGGCAAATGGAAGTTGTAGACAAGTAAGGTTCAACATTTTGTAAATACCCTTCACTCACCCCTTGTTTTCTGTTTAATGTATGTTAATGGAGAGACTCCCTCTAGAGAGCATCCCAGCTTGAACATGTGAGTATCAGAGTCGGTTTCATAGAATAAATGTTATAATAAAACGCAGGGTCCCTTTAAATTATTTATGCATGTGTTTTGTTTTTAAGGATAAAGGTTAGCTCTCACAGAGGAAACACATAGAAAATGTTGCAGCAAGGAGTAGGATTTAATACATCCTTTTATAAGACACAAGCCATAAAAGTGGCACTTCCAAGGTTCTACATCAGAAAATATATAGTGTAATATTTCGAACATACAAGGCTAAATTTGTTTTCAAGAAATATGTTTATCGAGAGGGAGTGTTTCTTTGAGTATCTCATAGTGCTGGGCCAAAATAGCTATGTCAAAGTCATTATATTTAATGTATTTTTTAGGTATTTCATTTTATTTCCTATTTGTTTCATAACAAATAATGTATACAAAAAATTCTAGAATTATTGATATGTATTAATTGGTACTGGTTAGCACAAAACATAAACATGAAAAAGCCATAAACTTGTTGTTGACTGTCCTACTTAGTATGAGGACCCTCGCTGCCAAAACACAGGGGTTACCAAATGCGAATGTGTAACTCATGGTTATGGTCATGGATGGAGCATTGTGTTAGTCAGCTAGCCACTACCTTTTTCTTCTTTATATCTATCTTTAGATGAATTTGTAAATTTCTTTTGACTAGTACGTCTTGTTTTTGTAATGGAAAAAAAGGCATCCATATTCTTATGTGTCTGGTACCCGTTCAGTGAGCATGCACACCGTTAGTGCTTGGTAGCTATGTTAAAGGTGTGTTTATTGTCTGCAAACACACCTGGGAACTTCCCAGGGTAGGCTACTCGGAACTGTCTGCCATAGGGGGAGTGTCTCAGACAAAACACAGATCCTTTGCCAAGAGACCTGAGGAGGCAGGTCATCATCCAGGGAGACTACAGATCAAACCCAGAGGGTTCCCAAGTATGGCTGCCAAAGTATCAGCTGAGTACCAGCAACTTATAATTACACAAACATTGACTACAGAGAAATCAGACACTTACTCTCTTGCTACAGCCACACTTGCATGCCACATTTAACGCTATCGGCTTATTGTGATGGAACTCCAACTGTCTGGAAGTCTGGGAGCACACACATTGTGGGAGCGGGCAGTAATGGTCACAAAACCACCGGGAGCAGGAGGGATTAAAAAAACAGCCCCGCACAGGGCTATCTACCCCGCACTTGATACCCTAATGTATTACGCAAAGCTACTTCAGCTCTTCTTGTTAGAGATGTTTACCGAATTGGGTCCTTCTTAACAGGTAGTCAAACTCACACTTTTTAATTTAAAGCTTAAATGTTGGGGGTTGTTCGATAACAATAAGTGCCCCTTTATATATTACAGTCCCTTTAAAGATGTAGACACAAAACATAATGTTTTCATTTGTAGTATTAACAGCTCTCTCTAAATATTGTATAGCAATACAATAAAATAAATGCAAGCAACCTAAGTACTGCACAAACAGTAAAATAAATGCAAGCAACCTAAGTCCTGCACAAACAATATATGTTTGTGGTGGCCTCATTTCTGATTCGCATTCCAAGGTTGTTAATTTATTTTTACTACTGGGCATTCTTTAGATAACATTGTCTGCACAGTGGCAGTAAAAGAGTGTTGACAATTGCATTATAAGATGAGGAAAGGAGCCTTCACAGTATACTAGAAGAGCACAGATAAGCACCCAGGGGCCTACATAGGATAAGTCTTTCACTGAATGAATTATCCGCACGCAAGGATTAAGAGAAATAATTATAATGTGAATCAATACTCATACTGCAGTAGAGCTAAAGCAATTGCCTTATTGACTTCCACCAGTGTCCCTTTAAAAAGCTTTTAAGAATATGCCTGCAGTATTTTATAGTTTCAAGGTGTATTTGTTACTCAGTAGAATATTAAAAAAAAGTAAAACTACTTAACCACCTAATGCATTCTCCATTGCCTTTAAAATTACTTTTTAATGTTTATAGCACATTCTAGGGTGCGAAATAATAAAAGAAATTTTAACTAACCCTAAAAAGTGTATTGTAAAATTACAGTATCTCACAAAAGCTAGTACACTCATCACATTTTTGTAACTATTTTATTATATCTTTTCATGTGGCTACACTGAAGAAATGACACTCTGCTACAATATAAAGTAGTGAGTGTACAGCCTGTATAATAGTGGAAATTTGCTGTCCCCTCAAAATAATGTAACACACAGCCATTATTCTCTAAACCTTGGCAACAAAAGTGCATACACCCCTAAGTGGAAATGTCCGAATTGGCCCCTATTAGCCATTTTCCCTCCCCGGTGTCATGTAACTTGTTAGTGTTACAAGGTCTCAGGTGCGAATGGGGAACAGGTGTGTTAAATTTGTTTTCCCTCTCACACTTTCTCATACTTTCTCATCAAGGCACATCATGGCAAATAACTCTCTGAGGATCTGAAAAAAAGAATTGTTGCTCTACATAAAGATGGCCTAGGCTATAAGAAGATTGCCAAGACCCTGAAACTGAGCTGCAGCACGGTGAGCAGGATCATACAGAGGTTTCACAGGACAAGTTCCACTCAGAACAGGCCTCATCTTGGTCGACCAAAGAAGTTGAGAGCACGTGCTGAGCGTCATATCCAGAGGTTGACTTTGGGAAATAGATGTATGAGTGCTGCCAGCATTGTTGCAGAGGTTAAAGGGGTGGGGGGTCAGCCTGTCAGTCCTCGGACCATATGCCACACACTGCATCAAATTGGTCTGCATGACTGTCATCCCAGAAAGAACCCTTTTCTAAAGATGATGCACAAGAAAGCCCGCAAACAGTTTGCTGAAGACAAGCAGACTAAGGCCATGGGTTACTGGCAGTAGCGTACCTAGTGGGGGGGGGGCGGTCCGCCCCGGGTGCCACCCATCAGGGGGGTGCCACGGGCTAGAGTGACCACATGTCCCAGATCCCCGGCAGCCTCGTCACTTTTTTTTTTTACACGGAGGAGAGAGATGGGCGCCTAGCAACCGCCTCTAACTCCGTCACGGTGCCGGCATGTCATGCTGA
>VKOC01018943.1:0-35712 GCA_009364415.1 Spea multiplicata | reverse complement strand
GGACACCCCGCTGTCGGGGACAAAGGACAGGACACCGCGCTGCCGGGGATACGGGACAGGACACCCCGCTGCCGGGGATACAGGACAGGACACCCCGCTGCCGGGGATACAGGTTACATCAGACTGACACACATAAATACAAAAACTAGCCTAGGACTGTTTGAAAACTATTGGAGATTCCGTCACATCTTATGGCCATAGTATGCTTAGCCCACCACTACGCCAAAGTACTCCAATGACGGTGGGTCCTAACGCTAATCCCTGCGGAAACAAAGTGGTACGAAACAAACCAAACATGAAACCCAAACACATAACAAAGAGAGACATACCTGTAGACTGCAGACTGAGACAAATAGAACACACAGGTGGGGCACACCTTATAAAGGAAACAGAGCTGAAGCAAAGAGCAGAACTAGAAGCAAGGAATAGAAGATCAGAACAGAGCATACGGAAATCCAGGAATGTATTAATGCAAAACTAAAACTGAAACTGAAGCAAGACAGATACGCAGCTCTGCAGCCTGGGTAGAACGTGACACAGGGCCTGTCCTGGTGTGTGTGTGTGTGTGTTTGGGTGCCAGTGTGGCAGAGCCTGCTCTGGTGTGTGCTTAGGTGTCGGTGTGGCGGAGCCTGTCCTGATGGGTGTGTGTGTTGTCTGTGTGGCAGTGCCTGTCCTGGTGTGTGTGTCTGGGTGTCAGTGTGGCAGACCCTGTCCTGGTGTATGTGTTTGGTTGTTAGTGTGGCAGAGCCTTCCTGGTGTGTGTGTTTGGGTGTCAGTGGGGCAGAGTCTGTCCTTGTGTGTGTCTGGGTGGCAGAGCCTGTCCTGGTGTGTATTTAGTCATCTGTTTTCTGGTACTTTACTTTCTGTTGGAATAAATTGAACTATTTAATTTTTACTTATCCAGAGAGAAAACATCCTCCTGAATTTGTAGGCACTTTAGATGACAAAACATTCTAGGCCCTGAAATCAATGAGAGCAAAAGTAAAGGTATTGTGTTATTTACTCTATTTCAACCTGCGTATCTTATTAAAAAGGATTAGTGGCACTAAATTGTGGCTTCGGGGGTCCCGTGTATGATGACTTTTTTTAGTGTACTGATGTACTCCCACTCCCATCACATAAGATTCTATCTTATACTATCTGCCGAGCACTGATGTTCTCTTTATCCAGTACGCATGGATGGCGAGGAGTTAAGATTCTGTCCATTCTGTCTATTTTATTTATTTCCAAAAAAGGCCCACCAAAATCCTCAGCACCAGGCCCATGATGCTCTTTATCAGGCCCTGCCACCAAGTACTAAGTCATGTTTTGCAAAGGTGTCAAATACTTATTTCAGAGTAAAATGCAAAGCAATTTATTTGAATCTCCTGCTGCATTTGCCCACTGCCACAGATATGATCACTCTATAATTTTAATCGTAGGTTTTTTTGAACAGTGAGAGACAGAATAACAACAAAAAATCCAGAATAACGTATTTCAAATAAGTTATGGTTGATCAGTATGTATTTGTATGTGGATATATGTATTTTATATATATATACACACAATGCTAACAATGCTTTACATTTGTCACCACACTAGCAGAAACATAAAATGAAGGATCACATATTTTCCAAGGTGAGAAGTAAAGCCCTCCCTCTAAAGCATAACTATGTTGATTTAGGAAGACATTGATTTCCATGACCACATGTTTCCAAGCTATTTCTAGCTCTTTGATGGTTAAATGTGGCTTTTCTCAGTTGCTCATTGTATTTCTGAATTATCTCTTACATCAGATCCATTCACGTATTCTTTCTGGCAGTTCATGCTTCAGAGGATATATTGCATGACAAGGCTCTTTGATGTGACCTCTAGAGGGTTGTTCTAGAGTGTTCTCTCAATGGATAAGCCTGCCCTTGTTTGATTTTCAAGTGATTTACTGTGAGATATTATTCAGCTATGGCATTTGGCTTTCATTGCACGGTGTGGTAGGTTTCTGATAGGTTTGCTACAAAAATTGTCATTCATTGGGGTAAATGTGGTCAGTTTGCTTGCTCATAGATTATACATAGTAACACCATACATTCTATATATTTCATGGGTTTTATATCTTATTTAGTGTATGTTGTAAATATTTGTTATTTTCTACCAATAGTTTATCATACAGTGGAATTAGCAATAATCATGTGGGTTATTGTTAATTCCACTTAATAGTATAGGTGGATTAGAATAACTGGTTTTGGAGATATTCATAAGACATTTTTATCTATAAGATTCCATTATATAGTCACTTTTTACTGTTCATACTTTTTGATTTAATAACAAGCCATTTTCCCCTCATTTATACGTGTTCACATGTGACTTTGTTTCTTTTAAATACACATATTACATAGCTATTAGCTACCTTGTCTTTGATCCCTACATACTCTACAGGTCAGCCAAATCCTATGAATATGGGAAATCAACATACAGACAACCACTAACTATCCCAAGCCCTGCATTAAGGTGTTACTATAATCAATCCTATGTAAAGGTATTTACAATATATGTGCCCTGTGCCAGGGTCAGACTGGGAATTAAAATAATTATTGGCACTTCCAGTGGTATGCGCAAGGTGTCAGTATAGAAATAATACAATTCTGCTCAATTATAGTATCTATAATATTTATAATGTCAGAAATAAATGTAATATGTGATACACTATAATATATGACCACAATATGTGAAAACTAAAGGGAGCCCAGAAAAGAAAACAGAATGTACAGTCATGTTCTCTCTTGTTTTTTTATATTTTACTTTGAATTAGCCTTTTTTTCTGAGAAAAGACTAGAGAATCTAATAAAGGGTTAAGGATCATTGTGCTCTTAAACTTATTGTAAGTTTATATACTACCTATTTTAAGCAATATAGTGCACTAAATGATTACATTCCCATAAAACCTTTAAACAGTCCTCACAAAATTTACCATTCAATTTTGATGTAACAAATGTTATTAACCCTACACTGAAATGTAACTGGACTAAACAATGTTAGCTCATTTGTGTTGTATTTTTTGGGTATAGCTAATAATTTTAAATGTGCATGGTGCAGCCCCTATCAGAAGGGACAGATGAAGTTTGTCAGAAAAAAAACCAAGCAGAAGCAGTGTTGAGATATTTCATGTAACCTGTTTATAAGTGTGTGGGCTGTAAGCTTTCCCTATTAATTGGTCCCAAATCAGCTCATTATGCTATGGGTCAACATGGCAGAAAATAGCTAATTATCACAAAACCAGCAGTGTTTAAATGGTCTTCCTAAAGTGCCAAAAACACTACATGTGGTCATTAACCGGCAGCAGAAATGGTATTTAATTAGTTGTGAAATAATTGCAGACTTCTGACTTCCCCCTAGACTTTAAAACCATCAGCAACATTTCTGTGATAACCTAGAATTACATCACAGAAATTGAATTTTAAACTGTATGATGAAAGCAGAGTTTGCATCAGGTATACAGATTATTTTCATAATAAACTTGTGATTGTGCTTGATATTAAAAAAAAATGATATAGCGATGTTAAGAGAAAATGGGGTCTTTATTATACTGATATTTTATTAGGCCAACATAGAAAAATATTTATATAGCTAAAATATAGTCTACAGATGTCTCTTCAGATGGAAACTTGTTACATATCAAGATGAATATCACTTACTATTACTTAATTGAATAGAACTTTTAGTTTTATAGATGAATACATATACATATGAAAAGTAATTGCAAATGTTAATCAAAGATAGTAATGATTAAAATTGATTACAACTATATTAATAATGGTAAGTAACTATATTCAGGACTACCACCTTTCTCTTGTGCCATTAAATATGCATAAGGGATATGGGATAACGGCTCTTACTAGTTTAGTCAAAAAGGTGGTGGACTGTTGATATAATGTTACACAAATAAATAAAGTAAAAGCTAAAAGGAGCCAACATGCATGGTTTACAACCCTAAGAGCAGAAACAGGTACTAGAGGTGGTTCCTAAAGGACAATCCCCAGTTAATATATAAAGGTTCACCAAAAGGCAACCTACTTAAGATTACAGAAAAAGAATGCTTGCCCAGAGCACGTTTCACTAAACTTGGTGTCAGCTTCGTCAGGGGCAAAAGATTCAACAAAGTCTAAGAACAGAGTTCCTCCGCACCTCTGAGTATTCATAGAATAGAAAACTAGAGAGGGCGGGCTATAATTAAAGCAACGTTTGTCACTAATATAAACATATAAACATGTATAAATACTAAGCAAAAGACCAACTAGAGAGTAATGCAGTAAACTTGTTAAATGAAATCCACATCATGGGTTTCCTTTTCCCTGCATCCATGCCTAGATTTATCTCAATTACTTTTCTCCCCAATATAATGTTATCCTTGTTATTATTTACTTTTTAACTTCAGACCAGGGGCAGTAGAGACTTTCGAGAGTTGGACCAAAGTAATGTGTTTTTTTCTTCTCAAAGGCTGCAAACTCTTAGGTCTGAATTTATTTTGCTACTTGTATCTCCTTTTTTCTTTGTTTTTATTGTTTTTTACATTTTGTTCCCATAGTCATACAGGTTGCGTTACTTTGCAAAAACTCATACTTCCACTGAGTGTTTACTATCGTAATCTTTATTTTAACTGAAATTGTCTCCTGACGTTACTTCTTTTCTTCTCACCCTACCCTCATGAGGGCTGCCACCAATCAGCAATTTGGGTTTGGGCACATGACAGATCCATGTAGTGTCCATAAAAGATACCTGTCCATTAATGAGCTATTGTTGGATTAAGACCTGGCTGCCACATGATATTTGCTATTACAAGATAACCTAAAATGATGTCCTCCCTCATCATTTCAATGTGTGTATAAAATCAATATGTCATACCTTGATACCCACTAAATGTATATATAAAGTTCTCAAAAACCATGGTACGTTATCTACAATAACATCAAAATATATAATGATGATTTCTGGTTCATTTCTCAAAACATGACAAGTGCTCAGAACATTTATACTACAAAAAGACACAAATTAAGTAACAGTTACAAGTCACTGTGTTCTTTCATAAAGAGAATCAGCAGTGCATTCAGTTTGAAACTTCATTAATTAATAACATCTATCTGATCTCAGTCATACATAATGAACAGCACTTGTAAGATGCATATCATAAAATTACATTGTATAGATATCCTATGACTATCACAACAAAATAATATCAATATTCGTACATGTATTGATGTATATCTTTCAGGTCAGCTTCAAAGAATAAATACAGCTTTTCCTGTAATTTTTACCAACTGCAGGCATACTAGCGTTTTATCGAGGAGGATATTTGATTGAAAGACCTAAAGAAGATACTTAGCACTGCATTCTGGTCATGTATATGATATATTGTTTATTCAGATTTGTACATATTTTAACTTTAACAAAATCTACCAATTTATTTCTTATGAATGTGTGGAAACATGGAAGGGGCCCCGTTAAAACAAACGTAAACATTTTTGTTTAAATTTTGTTTTGCGCACATACTCTCTGTCACTCTCTGTCAATCTCTCCCCACCATCTCTGTCTCCTTTTCCACAGCTCCACTTGTTCTCTGCTTCTTCTCCTTCTTTGTGTTCTCAGTGCCTACATTGTTCATTTGTTTCCGGTGATCTGCTGCATTACCCTGGCCTTCCACATGAGGGCAGAGCCTCAGCGCACACCACAGGGAATCCTCTCCCCTGATTGGATGAATAGTGGAGAGGTTATCGCTGTGGTGAGCGCTGAGCAGGGTGGGCTGGGAATGAAAAGCAGCCCTGGAGATGTTTGGACACCAGGCCAATATATTTTATTGCTCAGTCGAACTCATGTGCCCACACACCACACCAGGGGCATAACTAGAAACCACAAGGTGAGAAAATTGCACCACACGGAAAACCTCCATTCGGGTAGAGGTTGTTTTTGTTGTGTGGGCCAAGGGTCCATCCTGAGGTGTAAGTGCTATAGGGGCCAGGGTAACACATCAGATCACCAGGAGAAGCAGATCACCAGAGAAGAACAATGAACAATAAAGAATTGTTCTTACTTGTATAAAGCATTTGTTTTATTCCTTTTGTTTGGGGCAAAGTTATGTGGTTAAAAAAGTAATCTTTAAATATTTTTATTTATAAGTGAGTTTAGAAATCTTCTTTACATAAGAGCTAAACTTGCTGAGAAGCTATAGGATTAACAATTAAAAGCTATTATTTTAATTTATATCTAATAAGGGGTTTATTGGATTACTGATGGAATATGACTACAATATGCACTACTGTTTGCAATATTTTTACAATGTATACATTTTCTCTAAAAAAAACTGTGTTTCTTATTTCTCATACTGACAATGTTACAGTTCCCTGGGACTTTAAGACAATCTGCCAAGTGTATGCACAAAATAGTAAATCATCTTTGATGCCGAAATGACGTTTTTGTATTTATGGGACTTAATACAAGATGTCTTTCAGCAACCTCTGCATTAATTCAAACATTTTTAGAATTTCACTGTTGAAAAGGGACCTTATACACCAATTACAGTGCATTCTGCCCAGGGCAGCTCCTACAAAACAGCCAAGTGAGATTGCCTATTTAATAATGTTTATGAAATGATGGTATTTAGAAAAAAAACAATATAGTTCATTTAGGAGTCTGAATATCATTAATCTCATGTTATAATCAATATAACATTTCTTATAATTAGTACTAGTATTGAGTCATCATTATTTATAATGAATTAATGCTTTTGCTCATGGAGGCCAAATTCTAACTTGGTCCTGTGACAAACATCTGTCGTTTGGACCCCTACACATAGCTGAGCATTCTATGCTGCTGAATGGACAGCACATACAAATGCAGTTTTACAAAATCAGTTACAAAATCAGGAAAAGATGGGCATGATTGGTGGGCTGATTCGGTGGTGCAATGGGCCACTTGACTAGACTTGCCCCCAGGCCATAGGCTGCCAGCCCTTCCCTGCCTATAAATCAGTTTTATTTGTTCCTTTTCAGTTGTTGTTTTTTTATAAATCCACCTATCAAATACTTGAACCCTCCCCCACTGACAACCACACTATCCTCCTGGGGTCATGCAAACAACATAGTAACTCCCCCTCCAATCTGGAGTCACCAAAAGGACAGCCTTGCTTCTACTCCAAATTCAGCCCGGGTCATGGTGTCCTTCCTTATATCCTGCCTTATCCTGGGCTTTCTGGAATGTATCAAGCAAATTCATAGTGAGGAATTTAGTAGTAGTGACAGTTTGCATGACATCCACATTGCCTTCACAATTAAAGGAAATGGCCCTCAAGAATAAGAATAGGGAAAGGGTTTATAAATATCACCCTCTGTCTGTCCAGGTAGACAAGAAGCCTTAAAATATGGAATATGATGGTGTCTGTAATTGCTGAGAGAAAAGGGACAACTGAGTCACAAAACAAGTTACATGTGACGTAAGAATAATCTTTTCATGATCTGCATCTCTCAGGAATCTGAAGTATAACTTGGTTTGTACTCACTTTAGCCAGGAAATTGCTATACTCTTTCTATTAAACTTGCATATCCATAAATTCAGAGATTATTGGCCCTGATCACAAACACAGGTAAAATTTGTGAGAAGGCAGTAGATTCCTAAAACGTAAGAAACAATTTCTCTTTTATTGTGATGTAAGAAAATGGCATTTTGGCAGAATCCCAATTACAGATATGACAGTTTCCCTTTAAGAGGGACAATCACCAAGGCAAGACACTACAGTAAAATTATGCAATGTCACTAATATTCACCTTTGTTTTTAAACTGGCAATTATGTGTACAAATTAAATATTTTAAAAATAGATTTTTTTAAATGTGATTTTAATTTAAATTAGCACTGATAAATAAAATACATCAAAGAAAAAAACACAAAAATTGGATTATCTCAGAAAAAAACAAGAAGGCTCAGTGCACAATAACCTGTCATATTTGCAGAGTCGTTAGCAATTTTCAAGCACAGAGCAATGTTCTAATCAAAATGATAGTAAGCCTATGAATTCTTTTTTCATAAAGATATAAAAGAATGCATAATTTATGAGCATAAAATATTTCACCTCCCCTTGGAAATAGATTTTGCTTCTCATCTAAATCAAACTTGTTCTCTTGATATAATTTTTTAAACTGTTCAGACACTATGGATTATTGCATCAACCTTAACTCCTCTTGTGGATTAGAAACCCTGATTGCAATTAGTAGGTTCTTTAAGGAGCTTTACAAATTATCATCTTAAATAGCATTAGGTATTCCAGAACATCCATTTTAAAGTAATGAAATAGGTATCATGAGAAGAGTGAAGGGAAATATTTTGTGAGGGGAATCAAAGATAACACACATGATCAACCGAGAATTATTTATTCTACCAAAAAAATGTTTCAGTTATAACGCACTGCACAGTAGGTACGAAGTATTTTACACAAGACCTTGTGGATTTTGTATAATTCTACACATATATATATATAATATATATATATATATATATATATATTTGTTCAACATAATCATGTCAAAAACAAAAATAAAGCCAAAATTTAGATACATGCCGAAAAAACTAAGTACACCTTTGCTGCTTCCATTAGGAAATACTATGCCAATTGATTAGCACCTCTACAAAACCCAACATTTTAGCTGTTTCACTGGCCTGGAGCATTCAGGTGTGTATTATGTTATTAAGTGTATTAATGTACAAAAATAAAGTAAACTTGGTTGCTCAAAAGATTGTGAGTACAAATCGTATAGGGGGGTTAATATATCTCTTGTATAAACAATATTATACTATTATCTATATGTTTCTTTTATTTTTCATGTAAACCTGCTGAGGGTCTCATAGAAGACATCACCTCTGATTTGTGATCTGAATCTAAGTATACCTGTGGTTTTTGTTTTTTTGTTTTTTTATGCACCATGGGTGTTACTTTGTAAGGACAGACATGTTCAATTGTATATAATGCAAAACTGCATAACACTATTAATATAGAGTTATTACAAACGGAGCGCTGCACTTTATTGATCTCAGGTGTGTATTAACACAATGTCAAGGGGGAAGGTCATCAGCAATGATCTTAGAGAAGCTGTCCCATCAATCTGGGAAGGGTTATAAGGCCAATTCCAAAAAAATGTAACTCTATCATTCTACAGTGAGAAATATTATTCAAAAGTGGAAAACATTCAAGACAGTTGCCAATCTTTCCAGGAGTGGATGCCCCAGCAAATTCACCCCAAGGTTTGACTGTGCAATGCTCAGAGAAAATGCAAAAAAGTCAAGAGTTCTATCTCAGACTCGACAGGCCTGAATTACTATGTTAAATGTTAAAATTCATGACAGTACAGTTAGAAAAGGCAAGCGTGGTTTGTTTGGAAGGGTTGCCAGGAGAAAGCCTCTTCTCTTTAAAAAAAACATGGCAGCACAACTTAGTTTTAAAAAGTTGCATCTGAACAAACCAGGAAACTTCTTTTACAATGTCCTTTGGACGGACAAGACCAAAGTGGAGAAGTTTGGCCATAATGCACAGTGCAACATTAAGCAAAAACTAAGCAAAGCATATAAGCACAAACACCCCATGCCAACTGTCAAGCACTGTGGTGGAGGGGTGATGATTTGGGCATATTTTGCAGCCACAGCAGGTGGGAACCTTGCAGTCATCGACCATGAACTCCTCTGTATACCAAAGTATTCTAATGTAAGTCAAATGTAAGGCCATCTCTCCTGCAGCTAAAGCTTGGCTGAAATTGGGTCATGCAACAGGACAATGATCACAATCACACCAGCAAATCTACAACAGAATGGCTGAAAAAGAAAATAATCAAGGTGCTGGAATGGCCCAATCAAAATCCAGACCTTAATCCAATTGAAATGCTGTGGCGGGAGAACTATCCGTAAACAAATGCCCATAAACCTCAATGAACTCAAGCAATGTTGCAAAGCAGAGTGGCCCAACATTTCTCCACAATGATGTCAGTGACTGATAAAGTCATACAGAAAATGTTAAAATGTTACTTCAAGTTAAAGTTAAACCTCAAGCTGCTAAAGGTGATTCTACAAGCCATTAAATGATAAGGTGTACTTAGTTTTTGACACATGGCTTCTCCATTTTGGCTTTATGTTTCTTGAATAACTCATAACACAATAACAGCTTCCACTCTTCTGGAAAGGCTTTCCACAAGATTTTTGCCCATTCATCTGTGCTTAATGGGACATACCAAGACATTTTGGATAATGTTATGCTTTCAACTTAGTGGTAACAGTTTGGGGAAGACCCATTTCTATTCCAGCATGACTGTGCCCCAGTGCACAAAGCAACATCCATACAGACATGGTTGGATTAGTTTGGTGTGGAAGAACTTGACTGGTCCACATAGAGCCCTGACATCAAACCCAATTGAATGCCTTTTTTGGATGAACTGGAACAGAGATATCAAGCCATGCCTGCTTGTCAAACATCAGTGCCTGACCTAACAAATGCTCAACTGGATCAATGGGCAATGTCATATAATGTGTGTGTGTGTCTATATAAACACACACTGTTAGGACCTTACTGGTCCTGGGTTCAAGAAACATGGAATCGTATGCAGGTAGCCTGTACCTTGCAGAACAGAGACAAGGTCATGAGACTAAGGTCAATATCTATAGAGGTCACAGGAACAAGGTATGGTAGGCAGGCTGAGAGGAAAAACAGGGGAGGATTTCTGACACCAAGTTGCAGCAGGAGTAGCAAGTCCAGTCTCCCAGGTAACATATAAATTAAGGGGACATTGCCCCTTTATGAGCTTCTTCTACTCATGCATTGCATCTCCTGCATGCCGTGCGGTCTGGAAGGTCTTCAAACAGCAGGTGTTGAGCCCCCTGCTGCTTACACAAACACTCTTATAATGCACAGGGCCTGTATTGAAAGCTGTACAAACTTCCAGCAACACGGGGGTCAGATAAAATCCCATTACAAGATATCAGGTGTTTTTTGGGTCCCCGGAGCTTCACAATGGACATAAGATGTCTGCCTGCTCGTGACTCACCTTTTACTTGTTTCATCAAAGACCTTTATAACCCAGGCATGCCCCCTATCCTCCTTTCTAGAACTGTATTATAATATATATATTGTTATCCTGCAGTGTTTTGTACCTTAGGTGATTCTCTGGTTTTGACCCCTAGTGTGTGCCTTAATTCTGCCTCCTTCTGGCATGGACTTTCTTTTCCTCTTGCATAAATTCAGTGCCACAGACCCTGTTGCATCTGCCAAGTTGCTGTGAGCCTGTTTTGAGACTACCTGCTTCTTTAAGTTGTGTCTACAGATGGCTACAAAAAAAAAAAAATGAAGGCTACAACAGACAGACAGTCCACACCTGTCTGTCTCCAGCCACGTTCTGCGCCTGATTCTGCCCCTGCACTCCTACCTGACCTGGCACATGTGACCCTGACACAAGACCCTGTGGCAGCTACACCCTCCTGAGCGAGCTCTTGAAATAAGCATTATTGGTGTGTCCATATGTGTATTATACAAATGTATGCTGCTGGACCTAGAGATTTATGCAGTCATCATTTTATTACCTTTTCTTCTAAAAATAAAGAATGCATCTAGGACCAGTGTAACACCAAGTATCCCAAGAAGCTGCCTAGGACACCTAAATCAGGGAAGTATCAGGTAGTGGCATAATCTTCCTAGGGAAATAGGCCCAAAGTGGTGGCAACCCATGTGTCACTTTATTGTCATATTACCTTAACCAAAATCCCTGCACACCACATTTCTGAGGATGTGACGTAGCTTAGTTGGTAAAAGTCCCGACTGCAGGGTCATATGCCCAAATCCCAGCAGTGTCATCTCAGCCTTTCATCCTTCCAAGGTTAAGAAATGAGTACCATTTGTTTGGTAATATTCAGCTGCTGATTCAGTTAATCCCAAGACTTTGAGCCCCACTGGGAAAAGGGTGTTATAGTACAAGGGTGATACCGTATTGGCTTGGATATAGGCCGTGGCACCCGGTTAGTTGACGGCGCGGCACCCTAAAGTGTTGGTGCTGTTTTAAAGGAAATGGATTTTTTGATGGATAGTGCTGCCAGCCACTCTGGCCGCCCCCTCTGCCCCGAGATATGCTGCCACGCTCTGGTCCCCCCGAGGATATGCTACGACTGCTGCCCCCCCAAGATTATGCTGCCACTTGTTAGCTGTCCCCCGGCCGGCCGCGCCAGGACTTACGCAGAGCATACTCCCGGGTGTCTCTGCGGGGCCGGAGGGAGGGACATCTATGGCAATATGCGTATACAAACGTTATCCCGGGTGCCGGCACGCTGAGTGCGGGTCCTGAGAGTTGTATAAGGCGGCATATTGGAGCGGTAGATGTCTCCGGCCGGGCGCGCCGCTGTGTTGTGTGTATGTGCTGCTGGTAAGTCTTGGAGAGGAGAGGTAAAGGATGCATCGTGCGGACGTTCCACGTCATGGGGAATTCTTGCGGCAAAGGGAGATTGTTTAAAGGCACATGCGTGGGCAGACGTGCCGGGCAGCGGGAGGTTGTTTACGGCGCATGCGGCCGGCTGCTCGGTGAACGTTGCGCGAGTGGAAAGTGACCGCAGGGGAGGCTGTCTGACGTATCAGAGAGTAGGATACAGGTCCCCTGCACCGCTGCGGGGGATCTGTATCCTAACCCCGCTGCCTTTCTTTACTTTCACAAAATTATAATTACAGCTAATTTTGAGATGGTCAATTATACAGAGTGTTCTATTTTTTTATTTATTTCTCTTTGCATTTTCATTGGACTGTCCATTGATAGACTTCCTCCAGCTGTGTTCAGCAAGACTGTTATATTTATAACACTATATATAAAATATCAAGGAAAGTATCCATGATTTTGAAAATATGAAGAATGTGACAACTGCATTTTATATAGGTTTCTTAACACAGTATTGAAAGAAAACCATAATAATGTCAGCTTCAATAATAGCTGGGAGGAAATCTATCACATTTTGTGACACAACAAATATATATGGTAAAGCAAAAGGAAGAAGAAAAAAGGCAAATTGGATGTTAAAAGTTATTTACTGGCAGTTGTGACAGATACTGATGTCATTTATTTTAAATCAAGGACAACATAATACAAGCATCTATGATACATTCAGTTAGATCTGCAAAGCATCGGTGCTCATGTCAGCTCGATGTGCCTACAAATCCTTTTCATTAACTTGTGTTTTGAAAACCTTGCAGCCGCTAACACATGGTTTCAGGCGGAAAAAAAAAAAAACTTTAAAGTTGGTTGTGTGATGGCTATAAATATGATTTTTCCCCTCTTTTCTGCTTTGGAAGAATATATTTTTTGCTTAACTATTTGCTACAGTAGACTTGTGCATTTGGATTCATACGAATGTTAATTTTAAATAAATTTGCCCAATTCATTAATTCATTTGAATGTGCAAAAACAAGGAGGGACTCATAACTAAACAAAAATGAGCTAGAGAACTCTGAATTTTCTTTCTCTCTCTCAAGCACGCTTTCTCCTACTCTACGACCTGTGTCCTCATCTCCGTTCCTGCAGTCTTCTGACAATCTCCAAAGCCTCCCGCTGCCTGCCAGTCCTGTTCCTTCGAGTGGCACCAAGGATGTAGCCTAAAGCTGCAGAAGACAGACATCTGCAACCAGGCGCATCTACAGCTGCATGCCCAACACAGTGTATGGAGCCAGAACCTGTCCCTTCACAGAGGCTTCCACCTAATCCAGTACCCACAGTCCTGACACAAGCAGATCTGTGGAAAATGAGACAGGGACACAGAAACGGTTAGCTGAGAATCTAGGGCAACATTAAGGGAGAGTGAGAGAGGATGAGTGAGGGTAAGTGACAACAAATTTAGTTTCTGAACGGAAAATGCTTTCAGTATGGACCAAAAAGAAAAATGTGCCCGTATCATCTTTGGTCCATATGCACAAGTCTACGTTTTACAAATCCCTAATAAATACGATACAATATCCAAATGCATCTGGAACTTTAAGGCTGAAAAATGGTTGCATACAGTAATCTAGTCACGGGAAGTTTATTTTACAGGTTCTTTCCACTGCTAATTAAGGCATTATTGTTCTGAATGGGCAATAGTGTATCTCACCAGGGCACTTCTTTCTCATACCATCATATCTGGTAGGAAGGAACTGAGAGTTTCTGGGAAGATTAAGATACACAAGAGTTACAGAACTAGTCAGAGGTTTGAGTCTACCCTAACTAATTTACATTACAAATGCTCCATCATAAAGCTAGTGTTTGTAAGGATTCTCATGAGTCTCTGTTTACTGCCAGCACCAATGTCTTAAACTATGTGTAGAACATCCTCCGCTACCAGTAATTCTAATCTTCCTTGAAATACTTAACAATCTAGCCCTTTTAACCCATGACTGCACTTGGTTTCATAAGAAAGGTGATTTTAGGTCAGTTTGTCACATTTATAATTGTATTACTGACACTGTATAATAGTTGAACTCATATGTAGGCAAATTAAACTCCTTAGTCAATTTTAAATAATGTGATAATCTGTTTACAATATATATTTTTGAGCTTGAAGTTTGAAATGTATATTAAACAATGAAATATAGCAGGTATTAAACTTGTACATTCCGATTCATAATAATTGCAAATGTAACAAAATCTGCCTATTTTGTAAATTCGTGCAAATCTGGTTCTAGGCAGACCAGCATCAGCAGTGCTCTGCTCAAAAACAAGTATTAACCCCTAAAATAAAGGGTTAATGCTGCACTGTCATGGAGCGATCAGGCAGCAGGAGAATGTTTTGGCAGGTCCCCACACAACTGCCTATGCCAGCTGGGAACACGATCGCCAATTTACCTGTAGAATTGCTTCTGTAGGAGCGATCAAAGACTCAGGGAGGGCTGTGTCGGTATGCCCAGACACCTGGAGAGACAGCAGCAGTGCCCCCGAGATCACCACAATTGTGGAGACGTGGGGCATTTCTTTTAATGACTTACCAGGTACGTCACAGAACCAATGAGCCCATTGGGCACATCACCGGACGTGAATGGGTTAAGTAGGCTGACCTGGTATCTCATTTCCCTAATTAAGACCTATGTCCGCTGTCCCGAGAACTGTTCCTTGAACTCCAATTCAAAACTAAATATAAAGCATATTCAAAAGTAACCTAGTCTTTTTCTTTACACGTCATAGATAGAGGTTAACTAATGCATAGCCAATGTAAAATACTCAATAAATGTAATATCTGTATCTTAGTAGTTACTAAAATACGTGCAGGCTATTTGTTTTTGGTATTCAGATCATCTTTTACAAATTGTTGAGCTGTGGCAAAATCATAGTCTAAATGCTTTTGGTTCCTGTTATAAGTGCTTTGAACAAGGTGGTCCCTAGTGATTTTGAACACTTAATCCCATTAAAGTAGTTTCTGTGATAAAGAAGCCATGCTAGCGATGGGTAGAGCAGGATAGAGAAGACAGGAACATGGAAGCAGTTGGCGGAGAAGGTAGGAAGACATTGAGAGACAACATGAGAGATTGTGAGAGCAAGAGTGTGAGATAGAATAAGGCAAAGTTTGAGAAAGGGAATGAGGGTGAATGACAACTAAATTTATTTCCAAATTAAAAAAAAGCTCTCCAAATTTCATTGGAACCAAAAGAACAGGAAACAAAATGCATTGTCCAAAAGTAAATGGACCAAAAACAAAATTAAAAATTAATTTGAATCATTTTTTGGTCCATATGCACAAGTTTCTGGTGACTCTACCCAGGCTAAAACTGTATGCTGTATCAAACAAGCTTACAATCTAGAATGTGCCTGTTTCAGTTGCTGGTTTGGATATGTGACGCCTGCACTCTCAAAAATACACCTTTTTTTAAATAAATAAATATAAAAAAAATAGATCTTAACAAAAAATGATCTGACAATTATCCCTTCATTCTCCCACAATGTGTGTAGTGATCTGGAAGGGAATAATAAAGAATCAATATGGAAGTACAGACATTACATATACCTATTTACCTCTTTTGGTAAATTTCTCTAGGCATCATTTCCAAAGGCATAAGAAAACCCTTAACTTAAAGTGTATATCATGGCTGAATCATCCTCTCAATTGTAATTTAATATTAAATAAGCACAGAATGTATATTTCTCTTTAAATTAGAAAAATACCAGACACATTCCTCTGACACAGTAAGTAATGTTAATTATTAAACACTTTCTCTAGTTGTTGCTTTTCAAAATGTTCCTCTTAGCTTCTGTTTCCAGATGCTGCTAAGTAAATAGTTGTTTACAGGTCAATGCTAATATAGGAACTGGATTTGAATAGTCTCATCTACATCCTTGAACAATATCTTGCGAACACCATTATTCCTTGACTCTGTATATGTATTGTTATATAATATTTAAGTATAAGTTATGTCAACAAACACTAAATACAAAGTTATTTTCGATATAGTTTAATTATTTTAATATAATCATTTTTTTAACTACTTGCAATAAAATATATCCCAAACAATAGTTCAGTCTTTATAGTGTCTGATCTACATATAAATAAAATGTGGTTGGCAGCAAAGGAAGATAACATGGGAAATATGTCAGATTGCTTCTTTGTTCTTACACTGAACAAGGTGCCCTGTTTTCATTTTCAGTTTTCCTGGTACTAGTGTGGACAACGTTATACCTCTCCTGGCAGGAGAATGAGGAACGTTTATAAATAATACTGTAGCAGTTGCCAGTATTGAAAAAATATATATTAATATCAATTTCATGAGTTTCACATGGGAGTTTCGACAGCTAAACTGTATCGACTCTTGCATCCTCAGTCCCTACAGGCTTGTGGGGACCACGTCACAATGAATGCTGAGCCCCTATGGAGAACCAAGGGCAAGGTACTTCCAGGTCACCACAATAAGTAGTATATTAATGCTAATTAGTGCAAACAAATATACAAATTACAATGCAAGAAGTGGAGGGTCACCTTTCAAGTTATTGTTATTGATAATTCTGTGCTCTCCCTGTTGTGATAAAGCTGTAGAATATGCAGCTTTCAAACAGCTATATAGTTCTCCTATGGAAAGTGTGAGATGTGTAAAAGGTTGTCACCTACAGTAAATATAACTGGAACATAACAAAGAAACTTGGATTGACTCAGGTACTCAAATGGTTAAATATTTTGTGAAACCGAGTAGCATATTAAAAATAGGTGACCCTTTTGATCATACTGACAGTAATTGTAACATGAGTCTATATAACCACCGTTTCATTTAAAACAATATACATGCTATGCTTTCTTTCCAGAGCAAACAGAGGTGCTTTGAGGATTACAAAAGAAACTCATGAATTTGTAAAAACAAGAAAAAAGATTTATCACAGATACAAATTAACAAAAAAGGATAATGAGCAAAGCCAAGTGATTAGTTAATCAGACAGACTTTCAAAGACAAAATAAACTAAACGATATTAGTGCTCCTTTGAAGTGATCCTTTTTCATCCCTAGACATACTACATTTGTGCTTTTTTGGTTTGTTCAAATCTTTTTTTTGTTTTTACTCTTACATTCAATATATTCAATTATAAACCAGGAGAACAATAAAAAGAATTAGTGTTAAATGATTTAGTCCCACAACCTCAATTATGGCTATCCTGCAGTGGGAAGCTCTCTGTGGACCAATTATGCAGAGGTTGATGACAAGGCTGGTTGAGTTTTCATTACTAACAATGGTTTGCATGCAAGTGGTATGTATCTGTGATTTTGTAAAATGAAATCCAGGGACATTAAAAAAAACCTTTACATAATTATAATGCTCCTACAAAGTAGCAGAAACTGTACACCATATTTGCATTATTTTAAAAAGTATCAATAATAAAAGGTTTTATTACCTATAAATTACGTAATTTTATAACCTAAATATGCAATTGTCATTTTCAATTGACTGGTATATTACTTAAATGTCATTACCAATTTAACTCCCAAGGCAAAAATCCAAAAACGATTTTTGCACGTATTTAGCATTTGTGTCTCATCAATACGGCACAATGCTACATTTATATGTTCAAGCCACTGTACGGCCAAATAGATCAATATAAAACATCTTCTTGATGTTATTATTCACTGTTGTCACAGCAAAAGCTCATTACAGCTAATAAATCCACCGGTTACACAGTTATAAAATCCACTAGTGACCTTACTTCCCAAAAATATTTCTTGCAGTTTCTGCTGTTTCTACTGGCACTCGATAACATAGCTTTGTCAGTTAATCTAGCCTCCTTGTAAGTATTTTTTGTGTATGCGACATACACTATGTCTCGGATGACAGCTGCTCCCAGAAACTGATTTTTGATATCCAGAATCACAAATGTTATTTGAAACAGTTGGTAATTCCAAAACAGAGTGTCAGAATCATTATCCCAAAGGAATAGTTAATTGTCAATATGGCGACTCTAGGGCTGAATTATCAAAAATGTTGGATTACCCCTAGAAACCATAGAAGCAGACACTCATAGCATTCCTCTGTTTCTGGAGGTGATATTTCAAGTATGTCCCAGTTATGTTAGGCCAAGATGTTACCAGGTTTGCCAGCTGAGTTGATTATACAAGTCAGTGGTTTCTGCGGCTGATTTGTCATGGAAGCTTGTTAGTTGGTCTTTGAAAAGGATAGCCCTACTAACTTTAATGGAGCTATGAGGAGTCAAGCCTGTGGAGTTAGCTATTTTGTATTACAGTTTTGCTTTAGATCTCCAAGGCAAAATAGTCACAAACACTTAAACCAGATATCTCCAAGACAATTTCACTTAAACATGTTTCTAAAAAGTAATCTATTTATGCTGAAGGCATGGCCCAAATCACCATTCTTTCTTGCTGTTCTCTCCCATTGACTTGGTTACATTTTACATATTTTCCAAAACTGTACATGAAAGCATTGCTAGCACATTAATGTGTTCAAATACAAGCTAACAGTCATACATATGTGTAACTATAATTACCTGTGTGTTTCTTTGATGATGTAGAAACATATTTGGTTCTAATCTGTTACATAAGTTATGGTGGGTAAAAGGTGATGGAAACCATTCCACTTAAATTTAAGGGGTAGTAGAAGTATTATTAAACACTCATCTACACACACCAGACAAGCCAGAAGGCTTGTTTTTCCCTCAGAAATCTCATGGTGCTATCACAACCACAAGGGATTCTGGGTAGGTGCATGCGAATAAGGTTAACAATTATCACCTTTGCCTCTATATCCACTTTATACATGGATCCCTCGAAAGTAATTGCCCGCTGTACAAGACAGCACCATGAGATTTCTGAGGGAAAAACAAGCCTTCTGGCTTGTCTGGTGTCTGTAGATGAGTGTTTAATAATACTTCCACTACCCCTTAGTTTTAATCTGTGAAACATATAATGACAAAAATGTTTGTACAATAAAATGTTCTGTACCACAAAGAAGTGAAAGTGTGGTAAGTGCATAATACTGTTAAAACATGTTAAATAACGTTCTTCACACTGATATGTATTATTTTGCTCATTTATTTTTTGTAGTTACCTACATTTTTTTAAAAAAAAACCTACCATGGAAATAAATCATAATTTATTTATAAAGCACGAGCTTCCATGCCTGAAAGTCCTTTAACCCTCACACTGTCTTAACTGTAAGGTTCCGTCTGCACCTTTGACCTTACTAAATGTAGCTACAGACAATTTTGCCATAGAGGGTGTAAAAGCATAAAAGCACCTGATCATATAGAAAAACTGTATCCTTTTCAAAGCTAGAAAACTTAGACGTCATCAATTGTGAAATATCAGGAGACTAAGAATAAAGGTTTGGAACGAAATCACATTAGATACAAGGTAGCCAAGCAGATAATATGACTTACAAGTCGTGTGTGAGAGCAAACTAAGGAGAAAATATAAGTCAAGTGAGAACGAAGGATAAAGCATTCTAGGTATTGCAAAAAATGTCAGTGGTAATAATAATGGGTGATCTAATGTGTTCTCCAGAAACATATGACCTACCTTCACACCTTCTACTGAGGAAGTGGGAGCTTGCCTTAAGTTAAGCATGATTTAGAAGACCCATAAATTCTTCACAAACAATAGTAAAAGATTTGACTCACTGTGCTGATAAAATGCTATAACATGGCTTTCATTGTGGTCATAAAATAAAATTTAAATTAAATGTCACATTTAGGGGTCCTAAGCACAGTCCTCTAGGGCAATAAGAGTCAGGAACGCCAGCTTGTAACAAAACAGCGCTTTATTTTAACTGTTTACATGCAACACCCCAGGTGTTATGCTGTACCCCAGTCAATGTGTGCCTCAGTATATAATGATAACAGTTATGCTGTACCCCTGTCAATGTTTGCCTAACGATAGAAGCTATGCAGTTTTGAAGTGTGTGTGTGTGGGGGTGCCACATACAGAATCCGCCCCAGGTGCCAAATACTCTAGGTACGCCCCTGCGCACAACAGTTTTTTGATCCTTTATGTGGCCCAGAGCCTCCGCTTATGATTCGCTCATAATTTACTTATGCAGTGAGAATTTCATCTTTTAAAAACATTACAGTAAGTAATACTGTTGTGTAACTAATACTATATAATTACACTATAATGTAGTGTCATTAACCATGAGCGAGCTGTACCAAAAATATAGAATAACAATTCAAATTTAACATTTGCAGAAGCATATTTTTGCACAAGAAAAATTTTCTGCGCACACCACCTAAGAAAGATTAAAGGGAACATTGGTCACATCCATTGTCCAGATAATGTGTTAAAATTTAACAATATTTTCCTATGAAACAAAATGCTCAATAAAAACGTATTTTAAAAAAACACCCAACACATATTTTCACTTACAGGCCCTGTGGGCCATTGGCCAACAGCACCCCATACTCCACTGATCTGCTCTATTGATATCTGCTTGCTGGATATGCCCACCACGCATCTGAGGTAAAGGTTCATACGTGAGCCTAAAAGTGCCAGGGCCCCCCTATAACCGGCACTGAACAGTCAGCTTCACCAGGGGCAAGAAGCTAGAGTCACACAACAACATGGTTTAGAAGGACCTTAATTTTAATAAAAATTAACTATCATTAGCATGTTTGGTATAATGCTGAACTGGCATGGCCTGCTGCTTAGTGTAGCTAGTGAGTCAAAAAGTATGCTTTCAGGCCTAATACTTGGCAACCCAGAATCAAAACTTGTAAAACTCTAAATACCGACTATGGCATGATGATTCTTGCAAGTATGAGCCTGACTAGACAATAGTATATGTTTTTGCATTTTTTTTACTTTGTGCTTTATGAACAGACTGCATCTAATGAGATGGTAATACATTTGCTTTTCAAATAACAGCACCTGCTCTCTACCTTGTTTAAAAGTAGTTATAGGTTTGAAGTAGATCTGTAAGCTTCCTAATAGCATTATATACCAATGTAATAGCGTTTACTATTTTAATATAATAATAAAACAATTAAACAATCATGATCAATACTAAATATTATAATTATATATATAATATTAATTTCATCATTACATTTTATTCTTACTTATGTCTGCTTTCAATAACATATTGGGGCAGTCTTACTTTGAAGAAGAACACATTCACCTACCCTCACATAAATTGTACTAAATTTATAAGGTCAATGTCACTGAGCACAATGACATAATGAGCAGCTGTGGCCCACTGGGAATTGCTCTGCCATGAGGACAGGGTAAGATACAGTTTTTCAGTAGAAAAAAAAATAATATCGAAGTGATGAGATTAATAATTATATGTTAGATAAGCAAATATGTAATAATAAGCAGAATTGTGTGTTTTTTTAAATGATACATTATAGTCATCTACTGTGATAACTATAATGATAATTGTTAACCTAATTGGCATGCACCTACCCAGAATCCCTTGTGGTTGTGGCAGCATCATGAGATTTCTGAGGGAAAAATAAGCTTTCTAGCTTGTCTGGCATCTGTAGATGAGTGTTTAATAATGCTTCTACTACCCCTTAAATTTAAGTGGAAGGGTTCTCCATCACCTTTACCCACCATAACTTATGTAATAGTCATCCACTATGTATCATTAATTAGGTCCATAGACTAATAAGGCACACAAAGACACTTCATCTGCTTATTAGCCACTGGAAAGGTAAATTGAAAAACATTTCTTTACATAAAGTTTTGCTTAGATGCAAGAAAATTTTAGGTAAGAGGAACAGCTTACCAGCAGAAGTCTTATATAGTTTACATCAGGAAAAATGGGAAGACTAGATGGGATGAACTGTCTGCTGAACTGTCTATTGTCTGCTGATTCTATGTTTAAACTTGCTTGTATTTCTTTTATGCTCTTAATTACGTGAAGTGTTATACTAACACAAATAACATTTATATGTGCTGATTATATTTTCACATTCTCTCTGGTTTAGGAAATATGGCAGGTGAAAATTGTCTGGGTACTCGAAATACTGATAGGTAGCATTTAATATTAATGCCTAATTTCAGGCTTTCTCTTTCATTAGGGAGAAGATTTCCTCTTCAAGGGACAAATGCAGGGTGCAAATATATATTGTAATGAACATGGTGATCACTCTTTTTTCTAGAGTAAATAAATCCTATTTAGCTGAATGTTCTTCATAGCCAAAAAACAGATTATTTTTATTAATGTTGTAGCTCTTCTCTGAACTCTTTCCCGTTCAGTCATATATTTCTTTATAACTGGTCCATAATGATGAACTGCATTTTCCAAATCAAACATAAGTAAAAAAAAATTAAACATTATATTCACATTTTCCAATATTACATTGTTGCCCTTTTTAATGCATGCTAGTAATGTGTTTGCCTTAAGACTGCTACTTGACATGTGCCTTTTTTACTATCCAAATGCATTTCTTTTCATTTATAATTATATTTAATCCCATCTGCCACTTTTCTGACTATTCTGCCAATTTAATTAAATCATTGTGAAAAAAACCCAACCCACAAATCATAAGGTGGATTTATAACTGTACATGTTGGTGGCATCTGCAAACAAATTTAATTTTAATATTAAAACCCACATAATAACCAGCTTTAAATTAATTTAAAAAGAGTGTCCCTGTGCTTAGTCCTCTTAATTTAAAAGTTAACTTCCTACAAAGCATACCTGAGAATTTTTGGGCTCTGGCTTCCCTGGAGTCTACCCTTGCGAGACGCGGCCAGAACTACCCGCTGATGTCAGTGGGCTGTCCCCATTTAAAGGGAAATGGGTGAGAAGTGGGGTGTGTCAGGAACCCGGTCACACAACCAGGAGGATTCAGGGGTCGACTCAGGAGTCCGGAGAGTTCCCAGGTACAGTATGAGCATAGTTGCCAACATGGACACTTTGCAGCACAGTTATCAATAATGTACTTGAATCTCAACCCACTCTTTCAAACCCACATAATTAGCATAATTTACCTCCACCTAGTTATGATGGTGCAGATTACATCACCAAATTTCTACCAACACTACCATATATACTTGGTATAAATATATTTGTAGCAAAGCAAGTATATGAGTGCATTTCAGCACCTTTAAAGAGGTTATTTTGAGAAAAGTAGGAAAATAATAATAGTATTACTGCAGAGAATGAAAAATTAATAGAAAATTGAATTTCCTGAAACCCAGTGATTTATTCACATTCTGTGCTGGTCGGGGTCTAAGCAATTGTTTTGCATCTTAATGGGGCATAAGGGACCATGGGACTGTAAAGTAACCTTTGGTACTCCAGAGGTTATGTACTATAATTCTCATTATGCATGTCCAGCATATAGCATAGCCTTCATCAGTATACAATTAGCCAGACATAGATTTGATACAAAGCAGTGAGCCTTAAATACTGTATATTATAGAGCATAAATCCCATTACTACTGTATATATTGAGATGGATATTGATTGTTGTACTTCATAACTCCCATAATTAAATATTGAGAAATACAATGAAAATTATAACTCCTATCATTATGTACTAAGTCTAATGGTGGTACAGTATAATTCCTATCAACATATACTGAGCCTGGCAGTGGTACAGCTTGACTCCTATCATTATATATAGTGATCTAGATGCCGATGGTTCTACTGCATAACTTCCATCATTTAATAGTAAGCCGGTTACTGGGGTTGGTATAACTTCTACCATTATGTACTGTAATCAATTCTCGGTTTATTACAAGAAAGGTTTATATAATACAGAGTTACAATGCTGAGATATCGTAATGAACGTCTTTACATGACGAAAAAAATTATACACAGTATGTATAAAATTATGACGTATGAGTAGTGAATACATAAGCATCAAAGCAACTCTGAATGGCATATAAATGTCATGACACTACAATTGAGAAGCAAAGGCATGTTTTTTTCTACCATTATATACTGAGCCTGAAGGTAGTACAGTATAACGTCAATCAATAACTCCCATCATTACATGATCTAAACACAAATGTGGTGCAGTTTTGCTCCTTTAATGATATATCTTGGTACAGATGGTGGTACAGCATGACTCCTTTTATGATATAGTGATCCAGACAATGAGGTTGCTAGAGCATCACGCCTATCATTATGTAGTGATTTAAACACATATGGTGGTACACAATGACTCATATCATTATATAGCAATCCATACACAAATAATGGTACAAAAGGCATTGACAATGGTATGCCATAACTCCCATCACTATATACTAAGCCAGACACAGATGGTGGTACACCATAATTCCATCACTATCTACTGAGCCAGACATTGATGGTGGTATACCATAACTACCATCTCCCATCATTATCATCATCATCATCATCATTTTGTTTGCATTTTGTTGCTTTTTCAAGCTCACTCTCAGTATAATTCTTATCATTATATAGCTAGCAAAACACAGACAGTGGTACAGCATGACTCCCATCACTATATACTGAGCCATACACTGATGTTGGTACACCATAATTCCATCACTATCTACTGAGCTAGACATTGATGGTGGTATACCATAACTACCATCTCCCATCATCATCATTTCGTTTGCATTTTGTTGCTTTTTCACTCTCACTCATACTTTTTTGCACTCTTACTCTTCTTCACACTCTTAGCTCTCATTCTTACTCTCTCCTACACTCTCATTAACACTCACTCATGCTCTTGTGCTCTATCACTTGCATTCTCATCCATGTTCTCTCACACTCTCAGGTTCTCTCACTTACTCATTCTCTAACTTACCCTCTCACGTTCACTCTTTTCTTATTCATGTTCTTACACACACTCACTCATTCTCTCACTTATGCTGTCTCACACTCTCACTCACACTTTTTCACACTCAACCATGCCCTTGTACACTCGGAGGCTCTCTTAATTACACTCTCACACTTACTGTCTCACATCCTCATACCACCCTTACTCATACTCTCCCACTCTCACTTAATAACTTTCAATCATTTTTTTCATACTCACTCTCTCTCACTTATACTCTTCTGTCAACAGCTTCTGTGTCCATGTCTCCTTTCCTGCAGCTCCACTTTTTTTCTGTTGCCAAGCATGTCAGAAGGCCATCGCTTGATGAAAGTGGCGAGAAGCGAGAGATGCATAACCAGGGACACACGCTGGAACAAAATTTTGCGAGAACTGCCTCAACAAAATCGTGCCTGTCCCAGCAAAATTGGAACAGTTGGCAAATTATGTATGAGCCACGGTATCAAAACAGAATATATGTATAACCCTACCTAAATATTAATTCCTACTTACCTCATTTAGTACCTAAGAGGATTGTTTGGCACAAAGCTGAATCTTAATAACTAAACTGATAGGAACCTCAATGAGAACCATCATAACATCATAAAATCATAAAAGCAGTGTCTGACCAGGTTTTTATATAAACTACAGGCACAGAGGCAAATTATGACAAAATGCTTTAGAAATAGAAATAGCACCCATTATTAATGTCTTTAACCCTGTTTTTTATGGGCCTCATCTGAAAAGTTTGCTAGAAAGAATGAGGGTTGTAAAACCATGCATGCCAAACACAGACAAAATTGTCATAATTAGTACAACACAGTTTTCCAATTCTGTCCTAATTTATGTCATTTTTCATTATCTAGAAATGTGTTGCCATTTGGCACAAATTGTTCATTACATTTTCATTATGTTAAAATTATACTCATTAGCAAGTAAATGTTTGTTCCAAACAAATCTATTGCCAATGTCAAATAATCGAAGAAACTGGTGTTTTGAAACAAAACGTAAGCATGTAATTATGTGGGCATAATAATAATGGCATGTGGGGATTTAATCAGGGTTGAGCTTAGGGTCACTGACGCTTGGGTGCAAGAGCTTTTTTTGGTGCCCCCAGTTGGGTGTGGCTATATTACTAACTCCTCCCCTTAACAAACATAACACTTCTAACCACAATTATTTTCTGTGGAAACAGTCCACCTCTTTGCACCCCTTGGCTTCGCAAAGTAACATGTTACCCACCTCCAACAGGGCCTGTCAGTGCCTTGTTTGTGCCTAAACAGGTTGTCAGTGTCATCTTTGCCTCCAAATTGTCATTGCCACCTTTGTTCCCAAGCAAAGCTGAGCCCAAGGGGCAGAGCCATAGTTAGCTCCTTTCGTGCCTAAAATTTTTACAGTGGTTGTTTTGAGGAAAGTAGATAAATAATCTCTGTTATGCATATGCAGGTGTTATAGCATAGTATAACTCCTACCATTATGTAGGGTAGGAGTTAGACATAGATGGTAGTACAGCATAACTCCTATAATTTTATAGCAAGCCAGTCACAGATAGTAGGAAAGCAAGACTCCCATCATTATATAGCAAGCCAGACACGGTGGTTCAGCATGACTTGTATCATTATATAGTGGCCCAGATGCAGGCAGCCATATAGCATGACTCCTATCATTATATATCGATCCAGGCACAGACGGTGGTACTTCATGATGCCCATCATTATATATTGATCCTAACCCAGACAGTGGTACAGCTTGACTTCTATCATTATATAGTGAGGCAGATACAGATGGTGGTAGAGCATGACTCTATAGCTATATTTGGTACCCCCTCACACACTTTAAAATATAAAAACACTCTTACTCTCATGCTCTCTCACTTATATGCTTTCTCACTCTTAAACTCTACCGCATTCTTACTCACACTCTCTCATATGCTGTCTATCAATGCTTCCCTACCTTCTCCGCCAACCACTTCCTTGTCCTTGTCTCTTTCCCCACAGCTCTGCTTCTTGCCTCTTCTTCTTCTTCTGTCTTCTTTCTTCTGCTTTCCTCCACTTCTCCCTAGTATCAGCTGAGTTGACCAGGCTTCTTGGAGTTTTCTGGCGAAAGTACAGAGCCTCCAAGCACACACTATTCCTCAATTGGAAGAATGGGGGAGAGGCTGTCCACATGGTGCGTGGCGTGGCTCAGCGTTTATGTGGAAGTTCTCCGGGAGGCCTGTCAATGTAGCTCAAACTGGGAAGAAATAGAGCCTTGGACATGGAAGCAGTCAGTGGATATGGTAGGTAAAGCGCACACCCTTTTCTTGATTGGAGGAACAGGAAGTTATAAGCAAGAGGAGACATGTTAGCAAGTTAACATGCAGCACAATTTAAAGTTATCAAGAGACAATTAGAGATAATGGTTGTCATATCACAAAATGAGATCTTATGTACACTTGTACTGTCTTATATTTATTGGATAACAATACAAATCGCATACTATGGTTAAAAAAAAACTATTAAAAAATGTTTTGAACTAAAATTATGTTCAAGATCTTTATGGAGATGTCTTTATAAATCATACCTTCCAGACAACATGTGGACATCCCTTCGAATTGGAAGAAACAAGCAGCCCTTTGGAGTCATTTTGACTAATTCAATGTATTTAAAAAACTTTTGGATGTGTTTCTAGATATAAAATGCATACAGGGTTATCACACGTATAGGTGAATAACATTGATCCAGGGTGAGTCCAACTGCCTTGTTTTTACATTACTGTCTCAGTGGGTTTCCTTTTTCTGAATCAACTAATATGTAACTACAATGTTATATATTGTGTACTGCTATGTAACTCTCAGTTTAATGACTAAAAACGTTAATTAATGGGTCTAACTACACATCCAATCTTGCTGTATCTATCCGTTTCACTAGTTGCAATCTGTCACTTTTCTTGCATTTCTTGCACTTTCCTAGATGCAAAGTGGCATCACATGTTAGGTCTCACATTCTCCTAACTCCATTTATCAATAAGACATTATAATTTCTGGGCTTATTTGAACAGACTGGAAACTGTATTTCATTTGGAAAGCACAGCAAGTCACAAGAGTACTGTTAGATATGGTAGACACATATTGTAAAAATATTTAAAACTGCCTAGAATGAACATATTGGTACTCTGAGGATGGACTAAGGGCCATGAATCATATTAATATTTTAATGTGGAAAGAAAATTGTCTGACTAAATGGGCCAAATGATCTTTATCTGCCATAAAATGCTGTGTCCCGAAATCTCCCAGTGGTGTGTGTATCTGAGTGTGTGAGACAAGCACACCTCAAAAATCCATAACACTATCATACCGTGGGTCTCATAACAGAAGTTCCTACATGGTGCCATTTTGGATTTTTACACAGTTGGAAACTGACAGGTTGCTAATTGCTCTCATGAGAGGTACATGAGACACAAAACAGGGTCATATTAAAAGAGAACAGACGGTTTTATCCAATAAACAGTTGCTGGTAGTCGTTGCTGTTTTCAAACTATAGCCTGCTTATTAACAATTTATTCAGAAACGCCAAACTGCAGCAATGGCCAATTTGACCAGGCATAATGTCAGACTTGTTTCAGCTCCATCACCTTAGCTCATTGTTTTATGTAAGGGACACACTGACAGAAAGAGAGGGTTAGAAATATGGAAAAATGCTACTAGAAAAAAGGTGTTTGACACACAGTCAGGGGTGGGCCCAGTTGGCCGGAGGGCAATTGACAATATCTTCTAGGTCACACAATATCTTCTAGGCCATATAATAATAATAATACTATATATTATAATAGATAACAAGCAGAATGTGCAATGGTTCATAAAACGTTTAACAAATTGAAAGTGTTTTAGAATGTAAAGGGAACAAAGGCTTTTGAAGAATTTCCTTTAGGCATCATGTCTCATAGCTTGTTAAAGTAAAATGCAGTTTTATTCAAAACATGTTTATTCAACATTAATTTGAAAGTATCTTATTTTCTCTGTATGTAGAGCATCAGTCCTACTGACTGCTATGTTTCTGTGGTTAAGATTATAAACTTGTGGAAAGCAGGTTACTCAGCTAGAAGTAATGTACACTAGTCAATACTTGGGTTTTATCACAGAGCCTCTGAGTCTTTTGTGCTATAGGGATAATGGTTTAGGCTCTCTAAGAAAACGATTGACCATTAAATTTTAAGGCATTAACTGTTTATATTAATATATAAACTATATATAAAACTAGATGCACCTATGTATTTGTGGTTTTGATTTTGTATGCAGGTGTAGGGTGATCATTTTTTCTGGATTGCACTGGACAGTCCTGCAATGGAACTTTATATCCCAGGTTCAGGACAGCCTCAATTCGGGACAATGCGTTCTCCCGGAATGCAAACCCTGAGAGAAACTTCTCAACTCTTCTGATCGGGTGAAAGTTCAGAAGTCTCTCCTACACACAGAGCTCAATGTAAGCTGCAGCTGGCACTCGGTAAGAAACCCATGGCTATGGTTGTCTGTTTGTGTGATTGTTTGTGTGTGATGTCTGGTAATAAAGGCTTCCTAATAATCTATATAATATAAAATGTATTTTATGTGTATGTGACAGTGTGTGCATACAGTATGTTAATCAGTGTGTATGTGAGATATAATATAGACCTATGCATGTTATCTAATCCACTACATATTGTGTCCATGAATGACAGAAGTTGCACCTCTTTCAGGATGGGAACTGGGAAGGTACTGTGTGTAGGAGGGTACATAATTAATGACTAATAGTAGATAGTAGAAGTAGCCAAAAATTCACAAGTAAGTATAGCCATATAGGTGTGCCAACACCATTTTAACTTGTCATTAGCAGTTTGTCCTGCCAGTGGGCTTCCTGCCGTCCGATCTGCTTGAAGACTTTCAAGCTGTGTGTCCTCGCTACAGCACCCTTTATTCTTTGTTTCCAGTCCTGCTTTTCTTTCTGTTGTGTGCCTGTCTGTACCTACCTACCTACCTACCCATCAGGATGCATCAAAGGGTACAGACAGAACCCCTAGAATCCCCTGCAACTGGGCTCTTCTAACATACTGCAGAAATGTACTGGGGTGATATTCATTGGAGAAGCTGTTTATAGTTCATTATTGATCTATAGGACTTTAGAAGTTTTTTTCCCCTTTTTTATGAAATAATTTATTTATTTATTTTAGGACTATTAAGTTGTGTTATTTTAGTTACTAAAGGTGTGGTTTTAGTTGCCACTAAAGTGTATTGTGGCTTGTTGAAACAATTGGTATGTAATATATAATGGTAATTAGTTAACCTTTAATTGGATCGATCTGCCTCAGTTACAGCCCTTGAGCATTGACACATTTTGCAGTTGAAGTAAATATATAAAATTGTCTGTATTTCTGAGACCTTTAAGCTCTTTCATGCAATTTTGAGAGCTTACATCTCTTGGCTTGATCCCAGGCCAAAATTGAAATGCAGTAACATATACCAAACTGCTGTGGTTGCTCAGCCATTTATGAAATATGATGATTTTCCCAGTAGGAAGGTTTTGAAAACAAGAAATGTAAAATCTCCCTTGTAACTAAAGTCTGCTATGTTGCCATAATGAAGGATTAGAAAGCACTGTCAGTCCCTTATACATATCCTTTAATAAAAAATACATGTATTAAAGCAGTGGTTTATCACATATCTTTTTAAAGGGGAGTTGAATCTCTTAGGATATTCCAGCTTGATTTCCCTACCTTCTTGGATGAGCCTGGAATCTGGCTCAATCTGATACAGGCTCACCTAGCCTTCCGGTGATAAATATCATACATCAGTCAAAGCCACAAAGGCTTTGTATTGCTGCACTTCATTCACAATATGAATGCTGATGTACTTATTTTAGTAGATCTAAGAAGTAGGTTACCTTATGGATTATCCCTATGCTTATTTAACCTATATATAAATATAAATATATATATATATATGTATGGTTTGTTAAGTTATTTAGTCTAATAGGCAACCAGAATTAATAATGATAATGAATGTATGTATATGTGTGTCCTTTGCATGCTGAAGGCTCAATAAAGTATTATAAACATATGTTACTTCTTACTTGTTACATCATATTTCATGGCATGAACCTTGGATTAGATCGATACATAAAAATATCATATCTAAAGGTACTGTATATGTACAGTATCAATTTATATAAAATGTATTTCTATTCAGGGAGGTATAATATCTCAGCTGCTTTCCTGGCTTGGATATTAAAGGTCTTAAACATCATATTTCTTTAGGAATGATAATTACATATGGTACTTCATACCCAAATGCATGGTATAAGTAATAAACAAACTATTTAGGCTTTATGTAGAATCTCACATATATATGCTTATAGTTGTCTCTATAGTTGGACATAAACTAAAGATAAATAAACAAACAAATGTTAAGCAGATACAGTCTGTGGAACATATGGCATAACTTGCATGCCTACACAGTTACTTATCTACATGATAGTTACTGCTTGTGCCCATCAGCTCATTCAAGCAGCTTTTTTAGATTGGCATGAACTTTAAAAATCTCTCTTACATTTTCTATGATGCCGGCCTTCATGTCTTTAGCATAGATTTAGATTACATTTTAGATTCTTATTAATCAGATAAAGTTACTTAATCTGTGACTAAGATAAGCAGATTCAGTTTGCGCTCTGGTCTACAAAATCCCCATTGCTGTGCTTTGGGAAAAAGTAAATATGCCAAAAATAACAGACTTCTGATGATATATTACATTCATAAACCTCATAATATTATGCCATAGAAAGAAATTTGTGGCATTATAATGCATAAACAACTGCTACAGGATATTGGATACCTCAGTGCCTGAAAGTTAATAACATTAAGGATCATCACCATGGACTAGAAAAGCGCTGAAATAAGAAGAGGCAACTTCATAAAAATCCTGTAGCGATTATTAATATGCTAACCAATTTAATCAGCAGAAACCTCTAATCCAGTATGATAAAAATACATCAAAGTCGATATAGCATAAAAGAGGAAAAGTATTGGTACATTCTCAGACATGTATGAATAGTCCTGTAAGGGAAGAATATATATTAGTGTTTATTGCTATTTGACATAAAATATAATCAAACTTACCTTGATAACCATAGTTGCTCAAAATGTTTCTAAATAGGTTGTGCCAAAATGAGCTATCTGTAAGGACTTACCTGCCTCTCCGGTCCCGCGCTGTGGCCGGTCCCGCGACGCTTCCTCCTCGGCTGGCTTCCCGGGCAGCTAGTACCACTGCTACCCGGTCGGCGTCTTCACCGCGTGGCCGACCACGCGGCAAACAAGTAACACAGCGCCAAAAAGTAATATTACACGTTACATACGTAACGTGTTCTTATAACCTCGGGTGACCTCCTTAATGCAGGACACACCTCCACCTGTCCCTATTTAAACCCGGACGTCCTCTTCTGGTTCACCCTTGGTTGGTGTATTCTGTGGTTTTTCTGTGTGAGTTGCTGTGACTATTTCTTCGTTTGACCCGGCTTGCTGACTTCGTTCCTGTCTCCTGATTTGGCTCCTGATTCCTGTTCTGGTATTGATTCGGCTTGTTGACCTCGTCTCTGGATTCTGATTTGGCTTATCCTGATTACCTGCCTGACCTGGTTGGTTCCCTGACTTTCTGGTTCCTGTTTGGCCTGGCTACTCCGCCATCTGGGGTCCTACCACACCATATCGTTACAGTACCAAGGGTGACCATGGACCCCGCGGAGATTGGCCAGAAGATGTCTACCTGTGAAGCCCGTATTGAGAGTCTGGATCATCGCATGGACCAGTTTGCGCAGGCTTTGCAAACACTCCTGGCGAGGACCGATCCAGCACGTGGTCCACCTCCTGTGGCTGCTACTGCACCTGTTGCTGTTCCACCGCCTGCTGACCCAGGTCTTCATACCCTCCATTTACCACCTCCTCCCAGATATGGAGGAGATCCTGCTACCTGTCGTGGATTCCTCAATCAGTGCTCCATTAACTTTGAGATGTCTCCCTACTTGTTTCCTTCTGACAGAGCTCGTGTGGGGTATGTCATCTCCCTACTCACTGACAGGGCTCTGGCCTGGGCAACTCCTCTTTGGGAACGCAACTCTCCAGTGGTCAACGATTATACTGACTTTGTAACCACTTTCCGCCAAGTGTTTGATAGGCCAGGTCGCGGCCATATTGCCTCGTCAAGTCTCTTTTCACTGCGTCAGGGTACACGCAGTTTATCTGACTATGCCATTGAGTTCCGTACCCTGGCTGCAGAAGTGGCATGGAACAACGACGCCTTGGTTGCTGCCTTCACTAATGGCCTATCTGACCGCCTAAAAGATGAGGTGGCTGCCCGGGACCTGCCCACGGACTTGGAAGAACTCATCGCCTACGTTGGCCACATTGATCTGCGCCTCCGGGAACGCTAGGTACAGCGAGATCGCCAAAGGAGGGCTCCAGTACGTTTTGCTCCACGTCTGGCTTCTTCTGACTCTGCTTCTCTTCCGCCTGAGGAGCCCATGCAGATCGGCTCCACACGTCTCTCTGAGGAGGAGAGATCCCTGCGGCGCCAACAGAACCTCTGTATGTACTGTGGCAAACAAGGACATTATGTGCGTTCCTGCCCTGTGAAGCTGGGAAACTACAAGGCCTAAGGAGGGTTGGGGTACCTCCTCTAGGCCTTTTTGCTGCCTTTCCCCATGACCGGGCGCCTCGTATGTTTGTGCCTACATCTCTCACTATTCAGGAAAGCACCATTCTGGCTCCAGCCCTTATAGACTCTGGAGCTGCAGGAAACTTTATTGACCATGACTTCTGCAGGCTCCACAATATACCCTTGCAGGAGAAAACCTCCCCGATCTTCGTGGAGGCCATTGACGGTCGACCTCTTCAACCTGCAGTGGTGACCCACGAAACTATCCCGCTTCGTCTCAGAGTTGGGGGTCTCCATACAGAGACTATAACACTCCATGTGATAACTACTCCGGCTGCCCCCATTGTCTTGGGCTACCCTTGGCTGCAGCTGCATAACCCTGACATCGATTGGTCTACCCGTGAGATCACTTCCTGGGCGGTGTGCTCCTCCTGCATGTTCCCTCAACCATGTTTAGTGAAAATCGCCTCTTTGGATACCACCACCCTGCCTCCGCAATACCAGGGATATGCTGACGTGTTTGATAAGAAAGAGGCTGACTCCTTGCCTCCTCACCGTCCCTATGATTGCCCAATTGACCTGCTTCCTGGCACCGTACCCCCAAGGGGCAGAGTGTATCCGTTATCTCCGGCAGAGACTGAGGCCATGGAGGCCTATGTCCGAGAAAACCTCCAAAAAGGGTTTATCCGCCGCTCCGCTTCTCCCGCCGGTGCAGGCTTCTTTTTTGTGTCTAAAAAAGATGGCGGTCTACGCCCGTGTATAGACTATCGGGGCCTCAATCGAATCACTATAAAAAACACATACCCCTTGCCACTCATTACCGAGTTGTTCGCCCGCCTGAAGGGATCAAAGGTGTTCACTAAATTGGACTTACGTGGTGCTTACAACCTCATTCGTATCCATCAGAACGATGAGTGGAAGACAGCCTTTAATACCCGCTCTGGCCATTACGAGTATACAGTAATGCCATTTGGGCTCTGTAACGCCCCAGCAGTATTTCAGGAATTCGTTAATGACTGTTTCCGGGACTATCTTCACCAGTTCGTTGTCATCTACCTTGATGACATACTTATCCACTCGCCGGACCCTATTTCACATCGGATACAAGTTAAAAAGGTCCTGGCATGCCTTCGTGAAAACTGTTTATACGCTAAACTGGAGAAATGCGTATTTGAAGTTTCCCGCGTACCTTTCCTTGGTTATGTCATTAGCAGTACAGGGTTCGAAATGGATCCTGACAAGCTACATGCCATCCTGCAATGGCCTCAACCACAAGGACTGAAAGCCCTCCAGAGGTTCCTTGGCTTTGCTAACTATTATAGACGATTTATCCGAGACTTTTCTAAGGTTGTGGCTCCCATGACTGCGCTCACTAAAAAGGGGTCTGACTGTCATAATTGGCCTGCCTCCGCTGTTCAGGCCTTCCAGAAATTGAAGAATCTGTTTGTGTCTGCTCCGGTCCTCGTTCACCCTGATGTCTCTCAACCCTTCGTTATAGAAGTAGACGCTTCAGAAATCGGCGCTGGAGCGGTCTTATCTCAACGGAAAACATACGAAGGGCCGCTACATCCTTGTGGGTTCTTTTCCAAACGCTTTTCTCCTGCGGAGAGGAACTATGACATCGGCAACCGGGAACTACTGGCAGTCATCCTCGCCCTTACTGAGTGGCGTCATCTCCTAGAGGGTTCCCGCATACCTGTTACAATTCTCACAGACCACAAGAACCTCCAGTATATTGCCGATGCCAAACGGTTAACCCCCAGACAAGCACGATGGACTCTCTTCTTATCCCGTTTTAATTATGTTATATCCTATCGCCCGGGGTCTAAAAATACCAA
>VKOC01018942.1:0-10138 GCA_009364415.1 Spea multiplicata | reverse complement strand
CAATATCTACCCCCTCTCCACTGCTGAGTGCCGAAATATGACATCATGCCAGCACCACGACAGGGTAGAGGCCTCGTGGAGGACAGTGAGGGGCACCAAGCAGTTTATAGGCGCCCTTCTCTCTCCACTGGATCAGAAAAAAAGAGCGTTTAAAAGCCACTCACTGGTGCCCCTTGCTTCACTGCTGAGCGCCAAAATATGATGTCATATTGAATGGCATACAGTGCAAACACACATAATTAGGACCCCCTTGCCCTATTTGCCCTATTGTCAATCCATCCCTGCTCATGTAAAATTGCCTAATACAATCATATGCATTGTTTGTTTATATTACATATTTGTTTCTCAAAGAGCAATTATAGAGATGTGTAACCTTTTTGTGTGCCTTATAAAATATCACAAATCCTGTTATACATTTACATTACATCATAGATTGTGTACTATCTGTACCCTCTGCATAGCACATAGTATTGGAGAGAATCTTACATGAAGATGGGATATATTCCACAATATACGAAATATGATAAATTACTGCATTACAAAGCTTATGCCATCTATCCTGGTAATTGCTGTTGTCCCGTGGCATGTTTCCCTAGCGGACGGCACCCTCAGGCTTATTTATAAGCCCAGTTAAAGGGCCATTAGTACATTTTCCCCAGCCCCCTTAAATGTATTTGTTTGAGTGCCCAGGGTAAGGAAGAATATTTAAACCTACAGTTTGTGGTTTAACATTGCCTGTGATGTGCCTTACTATGTTCCTTAAATGTATTATTTTGGATTTCTGTTGCTAACCATTGCTTGCTTCCTGACTACTGTTGGGCAGATCTGAGGTCTGAATAAAAGACAATTTCAATTATAGGACAAGGTTTTTCAAATGATCAATTTATCCTGTCTTATAATAAATAGCGTAATACATTCCTATTCTTTTTACAATTTCTATAAATGCCAATTTTTCTATATTGAGTGGAAAGTTTGAGGTGAGGAGTGAGGACTTAACAATAACAAACCAATGCCTACTACTATAAGATGCCTACTACTATAAGACAAGACCAAGTAAGGTTTAAGGATTTTATATCAGATGAGCTGAATGGTTCCTTTCCGCTGACAAGTTCTACGTTTGTATGTTTCTGCACTAAATGTAGTACTTTCTTTACACCCTTGCTACAAAGTAGAATTGAAGGACAATGTGTGAATCCGCTTTTTGTAGGCTTGTGATAGTTAATTAATTATCACAATTAATTTGTATTCACTTTTGCTCTAGCAGACCGGGCTGCTGGCACACGTTCTAGATGCTGCTAGTGCTTTAATACATGCTTTTAATAAAAATAGAGGCTTTCGTACAGTATTTTTGTCTAAGCTCGTAAGCTCACTTGCTAAGACAAGGGACCCCATGGGACCAACAAATGGCTCTCCCGTATTTGTCTGGCAAAAATGAAGTTAGGCTTCATGTGGTGAGCCCTTAATAAGGAGCTCACAAATAAATGTGGAGGGACTTTTCTCCTCTCAGATGGCTTCCCCAAGGTAACAGCCTCTTCTGTTATCACTGCTTTCATGGGCAAACTCAATGTATCCTTTTGGCTTAAACTGCCAGCTGTACACTGAGGACACACAGATCTTCCTTTCCTTCCTCTCCTGGTGTCACCCCATTCCCTCTGTGATTGTGCCCTTGCCTCTGTTTGTATCTGGATACCTGCAAAATTCCTACAATCCAATCTCTCTCTAAAACCAAACTACTTCCCACTCTCAATGCCAACATCTTTACCCCACATGCCTGCTGCCCCGGTGTCACCCTTGACACCTACTACTTAATCAGACCTCACATTCAATTTGCTTCCAGAAAATGCAACTTCCATCTTGAAAACATTGCTCATAATCACACCTCCCTAACACTAAAACTAAAGCTTTTGTTAATGCACTGGATATCGTATCCCTTACAATCCCTCATGAATGTTGTGGTCAGACTTGTCTTCCTTACCTATTGCTCTACCAACACATCTTGCCTATGTCAGTCCCTTCACTGTCTGCTGGTATGATCTAGGATTTAGCATTTTAAATCTCACCTACAAAGCCCTTCATATGCGTTCCTATCTTGGCTTAGACTCCCCCTGTCTTCAGCCTTACCAAAAACTCCCTTAAGACCCACATCTTTAGGGAAACCTTTCAACTGAGAGATCAATTGCCCTCCAACCATATACCACTGCCTAGTTCCTGTTGTCAATGGTGAAGGTGTGAAATATTGAAATTGTTGTGAATGTGTAACAAAACATTAAATGGAAAAAGGAGATATTGATAGATCCATATTAAATGATTAAAGCAGAATTGAGCAGTATCCCTTTACCAATGGGATATCTGAAGTTTCCAGCATTTTTAATGATCTACTAGTGCTTTATTATGCTGTCAGGATCAGATGGATACTAAAACTTACTTCCTTGGACAATTCACTCTATTTCTGTAAAAGGTGCTCCATCTTAAGGCTACCAGCACATACCGGTATATTGCAATTAATACAGCAAAAAAGTCATTTATCAACTTTTATGACTGTTACAATATTGGTTCAAGGATTATACACTGATCATTATGTGGCACCTGTTTCCCTGGGATATTTTATATATGTATAGTGGATGCTCTCCAGACACAAAGGCCTATATACTTAAAGGCTCTGATCCCCTTCTCAGCAGAATTTAACACTTTTGTAATTCAATGCATGTATTAAACAAATGCAGTGAATTTAGCAACTTTTAGTATAATTGATTTTAATTTGACTACTTTTTAAATACATCTGAAGACCTCACAAACTGCTACATAGAAACTAACTAGATTACTGTTGGATGATTTTGTATTGATTTCTACTGCCCTCTAGTGTTTAAAATACTTTCATACAGTGTGTTTGTATGCACATACATGTTAGACTGCTGTGCCCTGTACATTAGACTTGTGTAAATGGACCAAAAAGGATTCTGAATTATTTTTTGTTTCTTTTTGCTATTTTGGTTCAGAAAAAAGAAGTCATTCACTCTCTAATCCTCTTTCACTCTCTCCCACACTCTCAACCACACAATCTCTTCACACACTCTCATTCTTTCTCTCTCATGCTCTCTCTGAATGTCTCCTTACCTTTTCCGCCAACATTGTCTGTGGTCCTGTCTCCTTGCTTCGCAGCACTGTGCTTCTCTTGCATCTTCTTGTTCTACTGTCTTCTTTCGTCTGTCTTCTTTTTGTTCACTACTCATCGTGACTTCTTTTTGGCCCTCTTCTCTGTGGACATGTCCTCCCGGTGAACTTCCACAAGTAGGCGGAGCTTCTGGGCGGAACTAGAAGTGGCTGTCCCTGTGGCTCCACCCTTTTTCAGGAATGCACAGAGAGGCCAGATTAAGGCAGATAGATTCTGTTATAGTTATTGTGTGCTTCAGATCTGAGGCCTGAATTTAGATGCAATTTTACTTTTAGCTAAACTCTTACTGAAGAAGCGTGTTTATTATCACTGAATACAGGAGAATACATCCTCTGCAGCATTACTGCTACACACCGACTAACTTAAGAAAGCATGCTGAGCTCCCCGACCTGTGTGTATATCATCACAGGGGTTTAAGTGAGAGGTAAGTGAGAAGGCAATGTCCTACATTCCAGGAATAACAGATTCGCAGAAAAAGATGCGGAAAAACTTTTCTTTTTCAGCCAAATGCTGCATTATTCTGGCCTCCCAGTGAAATTCCACAAAAGGGCGGAGTCTGAACGGTTCAGACTGGTGATGTAATGGTATGGGGGGCATTTTCTTGGCACACGTTGTGCCCATTAGTACCAATAGAGCGACAGCCTGCCTGAGTATTGTTGCTGACCGTGTCCATCCTTTTATGACCGCAGTGTACCCATCTTCTGATGGCTACTTCCAGCGGGATAATGCACCATGTCACAAAACTCACATCATCTCAAACTGGTCTCTTGAACATGACAAAGAGTTCACTGAACTCCAATGGCCTCCACAGTCACCGGATCTCAATCCGATAGAGCACCTTTGAGACAAAGGCGACAAATCTGCAGCAACTGCGTGATGCCATCATGTCCATATGGACCAAAATCTCTGAGGAATGTTTCCAGCACCTTGTAGAAAGTACGCCATGAAGAATGAAGGCAGTTCTGAAGGCAAATGGGTGTCCAACCCGGTACTAGCAAGGTGTACCTAATAAAGTGGCCAGTGAGTCTGTTTACAACAAAATCAAATTACTGCCTGTCAGAGAATGTATATATCAATAAGAGTATAAAACAAAATGATAATAATTATGAATTTTTATCAGACAAAACAATCTTTCACTTTGCTAATATGACGAAACCAATCCAGTCTTGCACTACGGAAATCATTCTCGCACTCCAACAAAGGAGCAGCTGCAATTCTAATTCACTAGGAACGATTAGGTAATGGTTATACTCAAACTATTGTTCCCATAGCAGTGTGTGTGTGTGACAATAAGAGAAGGACGTAATAAAATCTGTAACAATTTATCAATCAAAATTGCGAACATGGTCTGGCTAACCTAATAAATACAGTTACCATGGTAACTGGGAGAATGCTCTCAATATTGTTGTTTTTTGGCAACCAGATTCCTCACTTTGAAGAAAGTACCCTTATTTTTCCCTGTTTAAGTTGTATGAAAGAATTCATGTGAGCGTCATAGTAACGACACTTAAAGATCACACAATGCTGCAGACAGAACTTCTGCAAATGGGTGGAGCCTCTGGCCACACCCTCTCCCCCGATTGGAGGAACTGAGGTACATTTCTGCACCTCTCTTTCCCCCCAAATCTCTCTGCATTATTGGTCTCTCTGATTAATTATTTCATACAAAGAGTATTTCTTTCAGTAATTAATTCTGCCTCCATCCTAGATAAATACAGGAATAAAACCTTTACTTTTAGGACAACTAAAACAGAGTTAAATATTAGGATTTAGGAGGGTGCATGGTCTGCAAATCAGTCTTATTACATATCATACCTCAGTAATTTCTTGTTTCACCCAATTCAGAAGAAAATGCACATATTAATTAGAAAATTATCAATTTCTGCATCACTAGTACAGTCACCTTTATCCAATTCTTTGATTTATTTTGTATTATTGGACAAGTATTAGTTGTCTTATTTGTGAAGGAAAATGAATGTTATTACATTTGCAACATGAATAAATCCATTTAGAGAACAGAAGAAGGTCTTCTTGCCATGTCTGGCCATCAGGGGGATCAGTGGGACAACATTCAGCACAATGGACAGCAGACTTCTCCAGCAATTCCAAATGTTACTTTTTACCCTCAGTAATGGGTCTTGGGATATATTTCTAACATATTTATTTGTAAAAGAGCTAACAGCATAATATATTTAAATACAACACACCTCCCCACTTTTATATTCTAACATATTTTATTGTAGAGTAACTACTATGTAATTGTGTGAATAGCGGATGGATAGATTAATGTAAGATATGAAGGCGCATTAACCCTACTTTCCTAACCCTTCACACAATTGACAAGTTACCAGCAGCAATGCCGAACATTGTTTTGTTTACGTTTTGCCTGTCCATGGAGTTTTCTTTATCAATAAGGCTACAACTATCATCATCTTCAATTTTATTGTTTATTGTTTTAGTAAAGGTGATAAGTATTATAGCTCAGTTGTATAAAGTTGATTACCCTACACTTATAATAAAATGTAATGCCCAGGGGGTTGCAAGGTGACTTATGAGCCAAATAAATCACACCTCATCCACTGCTCAGGGGATGTGGGAGTTAAAATGTATAAAATTACCACATGGTAGGCATGGAGCTCCAACTGTGCCTTCCCATCAACCCACATCCCATTCACAGTTAGATAAGAAGGTGAATAAACCTAAGGTCCTATAGAGACATCCCCACTGGCAAACTGGGGTAAGTCTCTCTCTCTCTCCCTCCATCCTTTGGGGGTGTGGTCTTCTTGGGCACTAAACCCTTCCCGGGTCAATTTAATTATCCCCCTATGGGAATAATGATGTATTCATCACCACTCGTACTTAATAGGGGTCTATTCACTATATATGTATTGAGGCTGGCAGGGTTTGGAACAGATTAGTTCTATTCACATGTCCTCACCTGGATTGTGCAAAATGTAAAGTTACAGACGCTTGCAAAACACGTCTGTTAATTTAATTGATCACTCAACTTCCTAGCTAATAGACCCAAAACATGAATCATTGGGTGCAAGTAGATGAAGAAGACGTATACGAGGCTGTAGATGCTACTTCAAGTGAACCTCTCATAGTTTAGGTACCACCATACAATAATATTTCACATGGTGCTGAAATTCACACAAGAAGAAAATGTTACTTTTAGGCCCAGCACTACTACAATGTCATTAATTAACAACAAATAAAATAAACAATAATAAGAAAAATCTTAGCGTCATATTTTTAAAAAGAAATTCAAAAGAACAACTAAGCTTTTAGGGTGGATTAAACAAAGATGGACAGAAAGGGAGAGTATATTATGACAGCAATTAAGTAAACGTTTTGTTACTTACTGGTTCTTTTGGCCAACAATCACATTATCACATTCAAATAGATATTTAAGGACTGGAATGCTGTCGCTTGCACTCCATTGCAACAGGGACTAGAAATAAAGGAATGCGTATACATAAAGCAGACATAGCGACGTAAGAAACTGACAAAATGATTAAGTGGCTTAGTGAAAGGACGTGCGATTTAATATTTTCTTATCCTACTTTTCAATTTCCCTATGGAGATGTAATATCTTCATTTCTCCATGGAAAAGTAGTATGTACATTTCCGAGTGGAAATGCATTTAAAAAATAAAGTTTTCCCATTCCTTCTATCTAAGCTCTGGAAGCCGTCTTCCTAAAAGCCATCACTCTTGGCTTGTCAAGTCTCCTTCCAACATAGGTGCTTTGCACTTCAGTTTCTACTTAATATGTTCACTCTAGGGGCTGGGGACTGCAGCTGGCTAGTATCTCTTTTTTACTCCTAATGTTACTTTGTGTGATATAACCAGAGATTATGCCAGTATGTATGGAATCCCACTTTATACAGTGGCCAACCATCACATCAATGAACTATTTGAGGCTGCGGTTGAAGAACTCATACAGCTTAATCCCTAAGTAGTGAATTGAGCCTCAATTGGTGAAATCCACAAAAATGTAGCTACTCCCCAATAAAATGATGAGAGAAACACGCATAGCACACACATTAAATCTGAGCAAACAAGACATACTTCTTGAGACATTGGCAGTGTCATCAAATTACAGACAAATTATGTTTTAACCTATTATTGTAATGGGGCTTGACTGGGCAGTGTTGTTGTGCACCACACTTTTGATATTTGTTCTATTTTGTTGATTTTTTTTTATTAGGATGTGCTTATCTTCTTTTATGATTTAAAGTATTATATGTACACATTAAAACATACATAGTGACCCCAGATTTTCATGTGCATGCATGCACACTTTGATGTATATGTTCTTCTATACACTGTCCTGACTTTCATACACAAGCTGATATATACATACAGACACGGCCATCACTGACACAGACATTCTATTCTCTCTGCACTGATATCTTAGAGGGCACCACATCTCCTTATGGTGGTATGTGTGTACAGGTCACTGAACCCCGAGGGACAAGAACTTTTTAATTTTTTTGTATATATTACCAAATATGAAACAGTGATATTGTTGCAATTCTTTATTTGTAGTTTCCGATGCGCTGTGCAATTGTCTCACATACCCTGAGTTGCTGGCCATAAAAGCTAACCAACATGAAACTATGTCCCTTATATATCTATGTATATATATGTATATTTATTTATTTATTTTGTTATTATTTTTTTTCCAAGTATGTAGACTTCTAGTGGATTTGATTATGTCAGCCATGCTCTCACAACTCACTGGTGTAGACAATGTAGCACACAGTTATGGAGTCTCCAAAGGTACAGGAGAGCCCAGTGACTTTCACTCTGACATCATCATAGGATGCCACCTTTCCCACAAGTCACATTTTTGTCCTGCTAGAGTTCCTCTGGTCACCCATAAGATCTGTTGTTGTGAAGTGGATACGTTTAAGAGCAACAATAGCTTAGCCGCAAAGTACGGTAGAAAGCGACATACACTCATAGAGTGGGTCCACAGAGTGCATAAATCATCTGATCTTAGTTGGAATAATCAAAACAGACCCTGGAATCAACAACCTCACACAGACCTAAAATCACCATGTACAATGCCAAGAGTACCGTGAAGTTAAGCTCCATTAGGTTTGGTGGATGCCAGGAGAGCACTTTATCCCTGACGGCATAGCACCGACTGAGGAGGTTTGAGAAAGAAGACTAATAGTCTGAGGCTGTTTTTCATGGTTTCTGTTCCTTAGTTCCAGTGAAGCAGCATCTTAACGCTACAGCACATAACATAACATACAATCATCCAATTGTAATAATCACAAAGGGAAGGTTTTGTGGAAGTGCTTTTTAGAATGAATCATTCTATTATATAGCAGTATTTTATTATAAAGGCAGTATTTTGACTTTCAGTGTTACTGCTTGTTATATTTCTTTTTTATGTTCACTTTTAGTTATTTGAATTTCAGAATATCCATATTTGCTATTTTTTTTGTTTGTTAAACACAGCGGACTCTGCAGCAGTGTTATGTAGTCTATTATATTTTTTTAGACTGTAGCTAAAATGTTTTCCATTACTATATAAGCTAGCATTTTGGTTGTTATCATTTGTAATGGCTGTTGTCTGGAAAGCAGATAAAAGGTAAAAGGGACCAAGCATGATATGAACTCATTAATTCAGTGATTATGGACTGAGTATGGAGTCTGTCTATGGCTCATATTGTAAATCAGTGTCATCCTATAATCGTAAAATACCCTTGTAGTCTGCTGTTTTCTGTTCTGCTTCTTATCAATCGGTTCCGAGGTGAAGGATTAAAATAAAACAGAAACTTGCCATGGAAACTTCACCGGAAAACCTTGCACTGCCGAGATGCTCTTGGTAAAGAAATAACAATCTCTTTCCACACCAACAAGCTTGCAATCAAAATTATCCCATGTGAATTCCCTTTGCCAATATTGAGTGCACTCAATAACTAGCGTACTATGATCTATGATCTGAGAAACCAGTCCAATCGTGCCTGGTCCATGCAGTACATCCTATGTTCCCACGTCAGTATGTTGGATGGGTTAGATAGTGTGCCCACTGAACATACTGTCTACAAAATGTTTCTTGGGATATATCAACGCTAGTAATTAGGATGGGCTATATCATCTGTCCCCTGAAAGAAAACACACACACAAAATCATACATTTCTTGTTTATGAATATATAATGTATTTACCTATTTAGATAAATGTGCATTTATCACAAAATTATAAATGTCTCTACCTACAGCGAGGTTTGCTACAAACAAACCTTTAAACCGAAATATTAATTCTACACAATGATCCACTTAAGCACACAGTGGTCATTTTTACATGATTTATACTGCACCAGCCTGAAGGTTAATGCTAACGTGTGACAATTAATACACAAACAAACTTCAATTAATGTTCATACTGACAGTTTGAAGTGTGCATTTTGATGAAGAATTTTGATGAGGGCTCTTTGTTGATTTTAGTACCACAGAGCACATCACTTGCTGTAATAATTCAATGTATTTCTGTGGTTCTATTGAAAGTATTTTTGGGGGCTAAGATTTCAAAAGAATAGCCCGATACCTAGATAGCTAGAGCTTTGCACACCAGGGAAGCAGCCCGTGTTTGAAAACTGTACCGCCGGAATCCTAAACTGGTAGGAAGAATGATGTATGATGTGATGGGTCTTTCAAGTGGAGACCTTGATCAACATGTATTTTTTTCTTTTGCTTTGCAGTTGATTGATGCGGCTTCAAGAGCACCTTTTAACTAAAGTGATCTGTGAAACATATGAGTTTATGTTTCTTAAGGTGAAAACTAACAATATTACTCCAAAAGAATGTGCAAAGGCCAGTGCAACAATAAGAACCTTTCTTCATCGTCTAACAGTGGCCTAACCGATAATTTATTAGAACTAATCTTATCTGGAGCCAATAGGTCTGCAGTTTGTCAGGGAATAAATTATCGAATATAACACAAAGT
>VKOC01018939.1:0-22571 GCA_009364415.1 Spea multiplicata | reverse complement strand
GTGAAGGTGAGTGACAACAAATTTTATTTCTTAATGGAAAAAGCCCTCCGAATTTCATTGGAACTGAAAAGCCAGGAAACAAAATTTGTTGTCTAAAAACGAATGGACCAAAACCAAAAATAAAAATGTGTCAATCGTATTTGGTCCATTTGCAAAAGAGGGGTAACCCGTATAAAGAGAGAACTTAATCCGTAGACCTAATACAGAGACAGCAAAGAGCAGCTTTTTAGTGTTTGGTGAGTGAATACCCTCAAAGGACTACCAGATCTGCTACCAAAGTCAGTAGAGACAGTTTAGCAATGGCCTAACAAGCATTAACTGATGTGAGAAGCTAAATTCCTACAACAGAATTTCCTGCCTGCTTCATATATCATAGGACTCATGAGACATGTCACAGAAATACCTCTAAAAGACTCACAGAAATAGATAATTTTGCAACTATAAATCAGATCTGTTTTGAAGGAAAGGGGAGCATTATATTGTTTTTATATATGGAACACCAGCAGATTCCTTAGCATTATTGCAATAGGGGATATTAAATAATATTAAAATCAGCATTATATAATTTCACATGAGGATTAACATACTGTTACAAAGAGAGAATATGGTCTTGCTATTGTGAGTTTAAGAAACAATGTGTCCATCGGACAAAGTGTCCATATCTGAAAATGCGCCTTCCCTAACTATGGTTCCAAGTAATATCAAGTCAAAGCACTGGGTAAGGTTTTAGGTAGGACTAGCAGGAGTAGATGTGCCTACATACTATTATCTGCTATCAAATTATATTTAAGGTTAAATATAAGAAGTGATTCTCAAAGAAAGGTAGGAAAGTATTTTTTATTACGCATTGGTACATCAAACTTAGAAACATAAACTCAAATGCCAGGTAAGAAACATTCAGCCCACCTACTCTGTCTATTTTTTCCTGATATAGAGACTCAAACCTTAATCAGGCATTGGTCTTCTCTTAGATTCGGGATAGCTTTATGCTTTTCCCATGCATGTTTAAATTCCCTCGATGTTTTAGCGTCTACCACTTCTGTGGAACTTGCCAGAATCAGTCTTTATACATAAGCCCTAATGTTTCATTCATTTTAGGCTCTGAATGTATAAATCGCAGGCATTCGCTTTTTCACAATACGTAATTACATATTTATATATGCATGTTCATATTTGTTTGAAATATACATTTTCTGTATTATGGGGCATACCTTTCTCTTATGCCCCACCTGGAATAAAAAATGTAGCTGCATTACACCTCTAATGATCAATGTTTACATGTGTGGTCTTTGTATAGTAAAGCCTTCAGTTACTAATTGATGGGCTTTCTCTAACACAAATCATGTGGTAGCCACATATGTTCTAAAGACATCTATTATAGAGATGTAAAATTTCAAGAAATTTTAAAGCCATGGGAAAAAAAAACACAGAGTGGAACAGTTTTACATGTTTTTTTATTACACTGGGACCATGAAATACAGTGTATATAAAAGTATAATACTTGAAATAAAAGTACAGCCTATTCAGTAAATAATAAACTAAATTTGCTTTTTAAAACTTTATTTTTTGTTACAAGGTCTGGAAACATTTCAACTATACATGAGAACAGGTAACCCTCCCTTTCCCTCAAATGCAACAAAATAAATGAAGAAACCATAAACACAAAAAAACCCACAAAAGATCTCCTTTAATCCTCCGATATGAATTGGACTGGGAGAGAGATCTCAATCGCCCAATCAGACTTGTACATTAGCAGCAATTTGCCAAATTAAATATTTAGTTAACGTCTCTTCATGTAATAGAGGTTTGAATGCCATGTGAGTAAACACTATTGATTTATCATGCGAAAGCAATTATATTCTAGACCCATTTTTTTCACAATTTATTTCCCGCACAAAAATGGCCTTTGCACAATATAAGGAAAAACACGTCCCCCCCCCCTCATTTTACATTTCCCCCCAGACCTTCCCATCTCTAATTGTTACCATAAAGTATTTAAAAGTTTCATATTTCATATTAGTGCCTATTAGACTGCAAGGTTTGATTTTAAATTAAATGAATAATGATTTAGTAATGTGATAACTTTTGGGAAATCTGTGTAAATTCAGTTTCCCTGAAATATTTTCTAGACAATAAATACTTTTTTCTAAAGGAGAATATTAAATATCAGTATCAATAAACAACATGGAATTACTTTTTGCTCAATCTTTATTTCTAAAAAAAAATAATTAAAAAAAAAGCTATTTACTAAACACAATGGACAGGATGACAATTCTTACTTATAAAACATCTCTTTGTAAACAACATTTGGGGTAGAAACTGTTTTACTTGAGGAGACCAAGGAGCCCTGAGTGAGAATATGAAGGATTTCCATCATGACTGCCTTTTCAGTCTAAATACGACTAAATATGAGTTGGGACAAATGTATTCCAACCTTTCTTAAAGTCTGACCCTAAACTGTGTTTATGCTCATTGCTAAACATTAACATACAGGGAATTGCCTTTGTTTCAAAATGAAAGAAAAATAACTGAGGGTTCCAAATCAAAATGGTATGCATGCTAAATAAACAGTATATCTTGATGAGGCTGAAGCTGGAGTCCAGGAGCAAGTGAAGAACTGCATGCTCACGTGCAAACTTAGACACTGTCCCAAATAGTTGGAGAAAGGGGCAGTTTTTATGGACAGTGAACAGGTGCACAGGGAAAAATAACGAAGTGGTAAAACACGTCGGCATCAGGCAAATGCAGAGGTCTGGACTGGCAGCTTTGGTTCGTAGTCAAGGTACATGCAGGAGATCAATGTTCAGGAAATTTATATATAAGGGGAACAACATGAACACTGGTAGCACAGACTGGTAGTGTCACAGTAACAAAGCGATAAAGAAGAGAAGGAGGGGCTATTTATAGCATGACAGGGCCTTTATCCTGGAGGAGAACTTCCTGGTACGTTGCTATAATGTCACCATAGCGTCATCACTATACAATTAACGCGGGAGAATCAGCCTAATCACACCCCCTGGTGGCAACCAGTAGCTACAATGTGGGGACTGCCCCCTGTATCCATGAAGCACGGTCAAGAAGGTGGGGAGATATCGCTTCCTCCTGCCTACGCCCGCCATCTTGGATTTTCAGTAACCTTGCCGTTCCGAGTCCAGGGCACTTGTTTGCAGAACTTTCCCTGAATATATGACACAGTTCCACCGCCCATAGGTTGTGTATCATTTAGATTACCTGACTGTGCTCTTCAGTTTGAAAAAAATGCGATGACATTGACTCAAGCATCAAGCTGAATGAGGTTGTCCCCAAATATGTATTCTGATTGCGAACGTTATGTAGAAGCATAGAATTTCACTGCAGATAAGAACCATCCTGCCCATATAATATATCTGGTTTTTTCCTGCTGTAAGAGCTCAAACCTTAATACATCCTTTAGTCTCATCTTAGATTCAGAAAAGCCATACGCCTATCCAGTGCATGTTTAAATTCTCTTACTGTATTAACCTCTACCACGCTTGTTGGTAGGCTGTTTTACTTATCTGTCACTATCTCAGTAAAGTAAAACTTCCTAACATTACATCAAGGCCTCCAGCTTTAGCTTTTGACATTTCTTCTCCTTTGAAGTGAACTTCCTTATACTTTGCTAAATCCATTTATGCATTCAGATGTTTTTATCACATCCCTTCTCTCGTCTCTCCTCCAATATGTTTATATTGAGATCCCTTAGTCCTAATATTTTTTTATGCAAACTCTCTTCAGAATCCACATATCATTGCCATAGAAAAGATATTTCTGTTATTATAAACAAAATGATTTCCCTAGGTCTGCACTTAAGTGGTGGAGGAAAAAAATGGGAAGATGCATTTTACACACAGTGGCAATTATATAGAGGCATACGCGTTGGCTGGCTGATGAACATTCTGTTTGGACTAGCATTTTTTTCTTCATTATTTAAGTTTGTCTTTGCTGTTAAGGAACATAGGTATTTGTGTTCTCTTGTGTGTGGTTGGTAGTGTGGCAAAAGGAAAGGCTTTAATAGGGTTTTGAATGTTACTTTATTGTGTCACATTCTTAGCTATTATCATAAAATCCTTTGTATAATATGCAGGTATAACTATATTGTAGGAAAAATTAAGCAAATGGGCCAAAAATGACTTTTGGTGAGGGTGGAGCCTCTGATCACATTTTCTCCAGTATTTGGAGGGAATGGTAGTGAGGATGTCCCTGTGTCTACATTATTCTGGCCTGGTGTAGTAGTTTTGCAACAGGGCAATGTCCCCCCCCCCCATTTCTTTAACCCCTTAATGACAAAGCCCGTACATGTACAGGCTTAAAATTCATTGTTTTCTATGGGTTTAGGGACCGCCCATTGTCCTTAAGGGGTTAATAGTGTCCCTCCTTGTTAGCTGACATTTGTACGGATTAATGAAATTGGCAATTTTTTTAATTTTTTTTTAATTCGTATGAATCCAAATACACAAGTCTTATAATGATATATAAAATACATTGAGGTGTATTTTTTAAGCTAGGGTAGGGTCAGCAGCTACTTCTTTAGGTAGGTAACATGTAGCTGGAAGAACATGGACCCTTATGCTAACAATTTCCTCAAGAATGATATTTAACTTGAAACTGTAGCATGAAAGTGCTTTATAATCAAAGTAGGTTTTTTTTAAAAAGAAAAGAGACACAGATGTCACAATTGTGTTCCAACTACTTTGTATTAATATTAAAAAGAGAATCTGTGTCGCTTGTATTTTTTAACATTTTCTGTACTAATTGTATTGACAGTTAATGTTCCGTTTCAACAAGGCATCTTATAAATGTGTCATTCTAGTGCAAACATAAACATTTTCTCATATTTAGCAGATTATGAAAGATTATGAAAAACTGCATAATCTAAAAGGTTCTGCAGGTTCACCAGGGCTGAAAATTATTAACCCTCTGCTTGTTACAAGGTGTCTGTGTATGTTTTACAATCATTTTGTGATGTGGTACCTTCCTAAGTAGTCTACTTGGATACGGTCTAGTACAACACATCATATAGAATGCTGACATTAAAAATGTATTCATTTATTGGTTCATTGTCCAAAGGTTTTTTTTTCCCATAAACTGAACAAATTGCAATTTGTTAACTTTTGCAGTTCTTTTTCAGGACATGTGACTGAATAAACACTGTTTTGTGTAAAGCATTACTACCTTTAAAAATATGTGTTGTTACATATAAATAGGCTGCTTCATTTAGTTCAATGTGAAAAAATTACAAATAATTTATACTATATTTATACATTCAGTACATGTGAAATTATAATTTGATGAGTAACATCAGTAGCCGATGATACATTTCAGACTACGGCAAAAGGATGATGTTTTTGATGTTTCTGTTTTACAGAGAAATGCGATGAGCCCTTGGTTTCGGGGCTTCCCCATCAATCCTTTAGAAGTTCATCCATGATGTATAACAGTTATGCTCCAGGTTATGCCAAACTCAACAAAAGAGAAGGTACGAACACAATTTTTATCTTTTTTTCTATAGTATGTATAGTAGAAATTAGAGAAACCTATAACAGGGTAACAAGAAATAAGACATCTTTCAATTAATACATACTGGTACAGAAGGAAAAGACAGCCTTGCTCTTGTGATCTTACAATCTATTAGAAATATGTATAAGAATCCTAAAGATGCTACAAAAATACAATTGGAAAACATAACTGATATATAGATATAAATTTTAAATTGCTTAGTCAATGCCATTGGATTAAACTAGGCTCTGTTTGAATTTCATATAAGAATTCAAAATGATCTATGCTGTTGCAGAAGAATGATTAAACAAGTCTATTAAAATATATTACCAGTTATAATCACTTTGATTTTAATAATTAATGCTGTTTAATGAAATTCATCCCCTTGTGATTTTTCTCATGATGAATATTGTTAAAAATGGCGATGTGTGGGGTGGGGGCTACATTGGTAATGATAAATTATGAAAATATATGATTTCTGGAATTAAAAGAAGAGGTACACAGAGGTACCCAGATTTCATTGTTATAGTCACCTGTTTCATTATTCAAGGCCAACTTATTTTTTCTTGAAGATGAGAGCTGCCTATCTTTATGCATTGTGGAGTTAAAACATGTATAAACTCTTTATGGGAAGCTGCATAGACATATTACTTGTCCTTCTTTTAAATATACTTCCATCCCGTACTTTATTAAATCCGCATATGCATTTAAATGATGCTATTAAAATTCTTCATTCAGCTATACATGTTGAGGTGGGGTGTCTAAAACTGTACACAATACTCTGAGCAGAGATTGTGGCATAACCACCTCCCACTATCAGCTATTAATGCCTTCGGGTATATAACTCAACACCCTATTTGCATTTTCCACCTGTTTGTTACATTTTGTGCCTACCTTTAGGTGCTTAGAAATCATTAGTCCCAAATCTGTTGTGGCAATCAGCATAGCGCCCTAAATGTCATTCCGCTGTAAAGCACTTTGGTGAGACCTAACCTTGAGTGTAGTGAACAGCACTGGAGAGCCAGTCTCCAGAAGGTTATAGAAATTCCCATATGGATCCAAAGAAAGGCTACCGGAATATTGTGCGGTTTGCAGAAAATAAAATATTACCACAAAAATGTTTGCCTTGAGGAAAAGAAAACAACTATATTAGAAAAATCATTAAGATACATAAATGGAAATGCCATGATAGTGAGCCATAGTCTAAAACTAGATGGCCAGATGCTTAGACTTATAAGAGTGTGTAAGAGTATATAGCTTTTTATTCAAGGGTGTTGCATAAGAAATATTACAAAAGAAACAGATGTTAAAAATAAATTACAACAAAAAGCTTTGATTAAATGTACTGTGACTTTTTCATATTATACTGTATATTAAATATATGAAAATAAGGAAATAACTTAAAGGTAGTTATTATTTCACTCTAGTTATCTTGTAGGTTATATCCCATAACAAAACCACGCTAAATGCAGTTTGCTGTTCACTGGGCAACATGCCTGTTCTACTGAGTGGTAATCATAATACATCCCCACATCATATAATAGAATAATAATAATTACATCCCTATGAGAACAGGGAAGAGAGACAAGCAGAGACAAGAGATAGAATGAATATCCTTAGAATAGCAATTCACTATTGGAAATGTTGTTCACAATTGGCACGGCTTAAAGTAAGGCACTTGCTGCACTATGATTTGTGTGTGTCTGCTCAGTGTTTCAGGTCCCATGGTGACAAGCAGTTACCAGTGTTATCCCCTTTACATTTTCTAGGTATGGCAGGTAACATTGGTGGCATGCTGTGGGGGCTGACATCAGGCATGGGATGGGACAGATGCTGTCATGTCTAGAGATAGGTAGGGAAATGTGAGGAGGGAGAATTAGAGGCGTGAGAGTAAGATGCGTAGGAAAGCGAGAGAGGAGACAGAAGAAAGGAGGGAAGGAGAGAGTAAAGTAGTGGGGATGAGAGAGGAGAATATGGCAAGAGGAACATAGCAAGAAAGAAAAGGGGGGGAGAGAGATGGCATGGAAGGTAGAGGGAAAACAAGACAAATAGAAAAAAGAAAGGGAGAGATCTGGGGTGAAAATAGGAAGCGAGAGAAGAGGTGGGAATGGAAAGACAGACTGAGCAGAGGGCGAGAGAGAAAAGAAGAAAGATAGAGATGTTTGTATGTTTACATATATAGTTATGTATATCCACTGTTTTCATTGCATTATGAATATATAGCCGGTGGTCTCCTTCAGGTGCCAACCCAATATCATTTGTGTAATTTAATAACTGAAAGTCATTCTCCTGTTTGCCAATGAATTGCATTTCGAGTTGCACAGAGACTCAAAATTGGATAAAGGAAATTAACTCATTTAACTGAGGTTTAACTTCATGTGAGAAAAGAATTTGCATACGAAAATAATTTGTAACTTTTGTGCAACAGACCAGTCCTATATCAGGACAACAATTTGAGAATGGCAAGCACTATGTGTGAATCTCTGTGGGATTGAAGTACATGATTAATAAGAAAATCTTCAGAAGGCATCCTCCTTCTATGAAATTAGTGGTACAGCATTGTAGAATATTGTGGAATATAATCATGTATTGTAGCTGTAACAACATAGCACTACTAGAATTGCGCATTTCGTTTTTACCGCACTCATTTTTGGGCTATGAATTTTGTTTCCTGGCCATAATTCTCAGAAGAAATTGGGGGACATTTTTTGATTCGGGAAACAATGTTCATGGGGTGTTCCCAAAGGGAGAGGTCCTTGATTCCTTCTGGGCTCACCTTTCAACTACAGCAGCACCATCTCAAGGTTAAAGAAGAGATCCCCAATATTATATATTACACAAAATATAATGCCTGGTTTTGTCATTAATATGTATTGATCAATGAAGAATAATATGATATGATAGAAAGATAATATTTTTTCCACAAATTAGAGGTTTGGCTATTAGCATAAATGGGCAATTGTCTTAAACTACTTAGGAACATGTTTTAAATATCAAAAACCTTGTGCTCATGCTCAGTAGCATGCCTGGTTTTGTCACCAATATTCATCAATGAAGATGGCAAATAATCTATGATTATCCACAATGAGGTTTGGCTGGTAGCGTAAATGGGCAAATGCCTAACTTTGTCACAAATATTTGTGTTGACCAAAAACTACATGTTTTGCCCTAAAAAAATGGGGAAAAAATGTCTGATGCAGTGGTATATATAAACTATATACATACACTACAGCTTCTCAAATCCACCCCACACCAGTACATTTTCTGCACTAAAATGAACTATTTTTACCTTATTAATTAACTTGCAGTATTGCATATGATCAATGAGCATCAATCTAGCCTTCTGCTAAGCTGTCACTGTCTCACACTTCAACTCCCATCAGTATGTAACTGGTGCTACTGATGGCGTCAGCACACTTATATAGCTAATGCCTGAGCCGTGCGATCGCATCTGTCCAAAGTGGGCTCCAATGGCTACTTCTACCTATCCATCATTAATATATGTCCTCCTACACGCAGTCCCGTCCTATATAAGAAGTCCTAAAACAAGTCCTATAACAAATATATTGCTTGCAGTCACATTTCAAATCCAAAAGGCAATTATTGAATATATATATATATATTATATATAATTATATATATATATTATATATATATATATATATATATATATATATAGTAAAAATATGACACAGAGCTGCCTTAAGTCTCCGGATTACATCAGAAACAATATGTGGAAATTGTTGCCAGCATGTCAGTGGAAAGGTTTCCTTAGAAAATACACAATTCTCAATAACTTTTAAAAGAACAATACAATGGTTTTACCAACTATAAAAAATTATATATATATAAAAAAAAGTTTAGTTCAGGCTCTGCATAAAATGCAAAAAGTAGTAAATACTCAACAACTGGCATTAAAGTAAACAAAAAAAAATAGTCTGTGTATGGCACTTATGGGCATGACTAAGGGCAAAGCTATATTATAGACCCATAATCTCAACAGACTGCTATCAAACAACAGGCTAGGTACAGTATAAAACCCAAACGTCTTGTGCTCAGAATTGGATGAGTATACCGCTATTGGATCATCAATCACTAGAGAACAGACTTCCAGCTATGCAGCCAGTCTTCAAGGGTGAAATTTTATTTTTAACAGAAAGTATAAGTTCATACCATATTTTGACTACTTCCGCAATATTTTACAGAATTAGAAGTTAAACCGATCCGTGTTTAGAGACAACCCCCTTCCATTCACTTGTTAGATTTTCGCATTAATGTAACACCTTTTGGTTGGAGTTCACTTCATTTTTGGCAGTACATTTAAGAGATTGGCATGGATTATTACATATTTTAAAATAAGGTCAAGCAAATTAATATTTTTAATCAATGGCGTTGTACTCAAAGATGCTTTATTAAAATGATAGGTATACATATGGGTTTATTACCATAATTATCATTATAATCTTATACACTCTCAATTACTTAAAATGAATGGGATGGCATTGACTTTATGGGTACTTTTTATCTTAAGTGATTATGACCTATTGAAGTGTATTTAAATTGCAATTATATTATCAATTTAACTATTGAACTATGGAATAACCCATAACCAAAACCTGTAAAAAAATCCATTAATGTGTTTAAGGATGTCTCTGAGGTGAAACACTTTTCGACCATCATATGTTAATACAGATTGATTCATGGGAATCAGTATGTTCATTCCGACTACAAAAATGACCTTGCAATCCACTGCAATGAAAAGTCTTTGTAGGTTACCATAAAAAATGTCTGAGGTTATAATGTTGAAAAGTTGAATTAAGGACAGCTCAGTCTAGTTCACAGGCCAAACCCTTGTACAAAAATACTCTCCTTAAAACGGATATCTGCAAGGACTCCTCAAAACCGGTGTGGTGTTGTTCCATAGAGCACCTGAGAAAGTTAAGTTTTAATGAAACGCGTTGGGCGGAGACTATATATGTATTGATTATTATATTATTTTTTAACGTCAACGGCATTAGCGGGAGGAGAGTCTCAAAAACACTGACTTACCACACCTATTCACCGCACTCTGGAACTGAGGGGAACGCTTGAGCACTTTATGGAAAGCACCGCACACTATTCTACACTACTCTACACTATTTCCAGAAGAGCACTTTATCTTACAGAGGTGTCCGGTAACCCCAATTGTATCAATGCACTTGAGCTGGCCCTCAGTACATGCTTGTTTGTGAGTGTATTCATAATAAATTGTATACAGATATATTTTTTAAAGAGACAGTATTACACTATGTTTGTCCTTTTTCCTATGTCCACTCGTGTCCCCGAGGGGGTCATCCAGTCTGGTCTTCCCAAGAGAGTTTTTTTGTTGAGATATTCTGTTTTCTCTGGGATCAAAGCTACTGTGAGTTCTTTCGCATAGTTAAATATAAAAGTCCTTCAATGAGATCCTTAGTTTACAAGGTAAATTTACATAGAAATTGCTAAAAATACATTTTTTTATTTAAAGTAAGAGCTTTTGGCAACTGGTTGTGCTCTGTGGAAGTTGACATAAACATACCTGGGAACTTGTTGGGATAGATGCAGAGTCTACAGGTAAAGTGTTCCATCCAAGGGCTCTAAGATGAGTATCTTCAGTCTTCGGACGGAGACCAGCATTCCTCCTACTCATGCCAACTCTATGCCCACTTCTCTACTGGTACTAGCCTTACCACTTTCCTCGGATAACAGTCATACCTCCAGGAGAGGTAGCGCTCTTGACACGTTGAAGGGGCATCCATATAACTTGTTTGGCCATACAGATGAAAATAAAGAACATTTCCATATGGGCACTAGGAAGAACTCTTATTCGCTATTTAGATACACTTTTGGGATGTTTTCATTAAGGATGAATTGTGTGAAATTTAAGGCTGATTTTCAGACAATACATTTAAGTAGCATAAATCAGTATTGAAGGATTCCCTTGATTTCCCCCTCACACACACCTTTCCCTTGTTTTGCTTTTGCTTTCTAATTTGGATTTCTTAATTTTGAATATTAAGATCCCTAAGTCCCTAAGTCTTTCCTAATAACTTTTATCCTGCAAATCATTCACCATTTCAGCAGATCTCCTCCTACTATCTCCAGTATGCCAATATCCTTCTGCAGATGGAGGCTCCAGAATTGTACACAATACTCCGAGGTACGAACAGTAAACTACCTCTATGCTTACTTTTTCAGACACTTGAATGGTGCGATGCATGGTTTGTGTTAAAGTAGCCAATTGTGAATACCTTAGCCTGCCCTTTAAGCTATAAGGTAGTAAACTAAATATACCTATGTCCTCACCCATAGCCTCAAAGGGTTAAGTCAAACATTGTTCCTAAAAGATCACCTCTCTTTGTATTGCTGTTTCTTTGGCTACTCAGACAATCTCCACAATATACTGTATTTACTCATCAATAATAAACACAAAAATGCTTTGTACAATGTTTACTTTCATAAACTAAATTTAAATTACTATTTTTTTGAAGGGCTAAATGATAAATCTTGTAGTATTTTAACCCAACGACATAATACAGTAAAGAATAATGCAGCAGTCCAAATGATTCAGAATAAAGCTTAATTATTAATGCATAAACGTTTGTCCGTGCATTAATAATGTCCATATTTCATTAAAGAATGGAGAGACACCATTACACCATTACACAGTTGCAGTTCCACAACTGCATTGCCTTAACAAAGCATTTACTATTTCAGTTAGTGGCTGATTGCATGAAGCTGGATATTTTACAGTAAATGTCCTATTCTAGTGGCCTTTCTTTTGAGAAACCTAAAAGAGGTTCCCATCTCACTTTAACAATAGCTGTTTGAGTCACAATGGGAAAAAAAGCCATTGACACTGAATTAGAACCACAACTATGACATGCTTTTGATCCTGCTTATCAAGATCAGTTGCTGCTAAAGAAGAGGCATTGAGCTGTCCTGCTCTTTAGCTGTTATACATCTCACTACTAGTCAGAGAAAAACAGTTTATCTATCATCTATCTATAAATTTTCACCATTTGTATACCTACTGTTGGAAGATGTGTCAAGATAATATAGCATTAAATACCGTAATATAAGGTATTTATGTATATAGAGCATTTTTGAGAATCAGCATTTTGCACCAGAATTCTGCGCTACAGAATTGCTTTTTATATAATAACCCCCTATCTATCTATTAGTTTATAACACACTGACATGATTTAACCCTGTCTTTCTATGTTACTTGTCCTCCTTGTCCCGGTTCCTTAAACAGCTTGTGGCTCATCTAGTAACCACGGGCCTTTATGCTCTCATCTTCCCTACCTGGAGCATTGGTCCTGACATGATTTCATGTGCATTGTTTATGGGTTTGTCTGCTTCTCTTCGTACCTTGTTTTCTTCATACTATGGCTCTGATTCTGCTCGTCTGTACACTCTGTCCATCAGGTTCTTTAGCATTATTTACAAACAGAAAGAATACAAACACACAATAACAGTGACATTAACAATATGGGGCCTTAACAATAGCATAATATAATGTAGTAGATTTAGGTATCTTTTAGTATATTCTTCAAGGGACACACATGTCCAACTCCTCAACTATTTTATATATTTTTATTAAAAGCTCAAATTAAATTAAACAAAAATAAATAATTATCCCTCACGAGAGCACTAATTAAACATTTTTCCCTTCTGAATGAAGGCACTCCCGCATTCTTTTCATACTCTCTCTATAGCTATCCTAATTTTCTCTCTAATTTCTCTTTAGTTCTCCCCTTTCTCACTATCATTTTCCCTTCTTTCTCTCATCTCTTACCAATCTAATTCTTCTTTTTTCTTGGTAGTGGGTGTGTGGTATGGCCCTTCAGATTTCTGCTTCAGTGTTAACTCCAGTTTGGTATGGCTTTAGTGCTGAGTGCCAGGATATGACATCATATACTGGTGCTCGACATCAATTGCCATTACACAGGGAGCACTGAAGCAGTTAATATTTGACTGGTTAGAGGGATATCCCCAACTGACCAGGCAAATCGGGCAACGGGTACCTCACTGGTTAAGGTGCCCCAGGCAGCTGAATAAACCGCCCGGTACTAAGACTGGACCTGGAAATGGGATGTTTACCCCATTACCAGGAAAACAATACAAATACTACAACTAAAAATAGTTTTCTCCACTTGCTATTACCTTTAAAGCCAATTTTTGTATATAGCTCCTTAATGGTGCCTGACCTAGTGTGTTGGCGTCTGGGGAATTACATTTCCCAGCTGAAACCTTGCAGAGGTTACAGGCATGCTGGATTCGGGTTTGTAAATACCTTCTGCCAACAAATAATCTTCTGATACTCAAGAGCAGATCAAGATCAGATAGGGTCCCCTAGAACAAGTAGGGTGATCACATAGGCCACTAACTCACTGAAGGAAACTAGTTACTTAGGTTTACATCACACAGCTGTGCTGGTTAATATATGTAGGGAAAACACTGTTACAACGGGATCCCTCCAAATTAATTTATATAAGCTGCTATATAGATGCTGCTTCCTTCATTTTACTATAACACCAATATACATGAACACATAGTGTTCATGTATATTGGTGCTCGACATCAATTGCCATTACACAGGGAGCAACAAGTCTAGTAATACTGTAGATTTAATTTTTAACACACATGGAAACAGATTCACATATAACATTAGATCTTATTTTTCCGCCTGTGAATAATATTACCCCCCTTCTGTCCTTTCTTTTTTGGAGGAATGATGATCATTACTACATTTGTAGTAAGAATGATCTCTTCATTCTATATTGACAATAGCTGAGCTTTTCATTTCCAATCTACTTCTGTACGCCCCTGATCTTTTATTCCAAGGACATAGTGTAACAAAAGCCATTGACGCTGACCTTTTACTTTGCAGCACATCTGAAACAGCCTAGAACTAGCTACTTTCTAATATATGAAATAATAAATCTTTTCAAGATGCACCTCAATACAATAAGATATGCCTGCGAATTTATGACAATAAATAATAAAATAGAAAAGCCAACCCTAAATATTTAAGAGAGAACTTTCTAAAGGGATTGATAATGTTAAGTTTATTTATTTTAATTGTTGACTAAGATTTTTGCCATACAAAAGAAAAACATATTTTAATCTTTTTTTTAAAGAGAATAAATTATTTTACATACAAAAAAACATAAGACAAAACAACATAAGATATATCCTGCAGATTCAATACCTACTGTGTTCCATTGCCTTGAGCAGGTCATTGATTAATGGAAAAGTTTGAAAGTCTCCTTCAATGGGTTAAGTCTATCTATCTTCTACCAGGGGCATAATCCTGCTACGTGGCACTCAACCCCCCCCCCACAAAACACTAAACTCCATAGCTTCAATTGTTATATACTGGTGCAGACATTGACAGTGGTACAGCATAAATGTTATCACTATATACTGTGGCAGACATTGACGGTGGTACAACATAACTGTTATCATTATATAATAAGGCACACATTGACGGCAATACAGGATAACTGCTATCACTATATACTGAGGCAAACATTGACAGGGGTACAGCGTAATCCCTATCACTATACATTGAGCCAGACATTGACAATAATGCACCAAAACACTATCACTATATACTAAGTATACTAAGTATACTAAGTACTAAGCAATGATGTTGCGTAGGCCTACCACTTTGGTGTCTGGCTTAGTATCATAGGGATGCACCGAAATGAAAATTCTGGACCGAAACCGAAAATTCAGCATTCCCGTGGCTGAAACTGAAACTGAAAATGACCCGCCCACCTTTAAAAGAAAAACAAAAAAACCCACACTTTTATTAAAATTAAGTAACACACCAAAATTGGAAAATCCTGACGAAAATCCCCACGCACAGCATCAGTTGCTGCATGCATCGCGAGGGAGCAGAATCGGAGGTCTGCATTAACAGACCTCCCGCTCCCTTGATTGACTTTAAGCCGGTTATTGGCAGACATTACTACCCGTCTCTGGAGGGGTGCTGGCTTGGTGGCACCCCCCTGATGAGCAGCACCAGGGGCGGATCGCCCCCCTGCTTATACCGATGTATGTATATATATATATAATATATATAATATATATATATATATATATATACTTAATATACAATATAAATATAATAGTGTAACAATCTAAATATACAAGATAGAAATGGTTTATAGATGGGAAGGTGCATGTGCACCCAGACAGATGCAGAAACAGAAAGAGATGGGGTACTTTTAGCCATCTCTGACTCACGCTCTAGCTTCCAAGCTTGACGAGCCAGACCGAATCTTGTTAAAGCCCATGTTGTTAAAAACTGATCTAGCTCTACTGATAAGAGATATCAGAGGTTACCTTCCTATTTCTATACCATTAAAATTTGGTTTTCACCTACTCTATAGTTTAGGATAGAACATTTAATCAAATAGGTTTGTGTTACATTATAACATTTATCCAGTACTTTAAGTGGTGGTCTACTGTGCCAAACAGCCTCAACAATTTATATTAAAGTGCTTTAATGTGTATTCTTTACTTTGTGGAAGAAATAATGTTATCTTCTTGCAACTCTTGATCACTGGGCAGCAAGGCACTCCCATTCAAATCAATGGGAAAACCAAACACACATGCAGTTCTCCCTGGAAACTTTGTTGGATCTGGCTGGACTTAAGTACTTTGAACCAAATGATCTATTGCAATGGACGGGAGCTAGGGGATGGAGACTGTGTAGGTAACACTCAACTTTCATATGCAGTATGAATTTAATCACAGTATATCCAGGTATTCTTGAACATGATATAAAAGGCATAACAGGAACAAGCAATAAAGCCAAAAAGTACATACTGTATGTCTCTGCTGTTATCATGTAGCACTTATTCATCCACCTAAAATTGAGGACACCCAGAATAATACTGGATTTTATATTTTCTAAATGTTGACCCCAGTATCTTTTATTTACTAATTGTAATTAGTGGATTCCACCATGTTAGCCCAGACTCTATTTGTGTTTAGGTGTCATATGCGCTGTAGCCTCTAGAGGCCATCTGTCAGAACACAGTGCCATGTATGCTAAAGACCTGACCAGCTGCATCTGCTCACCTTGGTGTAACCCTCCCCTTAAATACCTTCTTTTGCCTCCATTCAGGGCCTTCGCATTGCAGTATATCTTGCCCTGTTCTCCTGCTAGTAGCATTCTGTTTTGGATTATCCCGTTGTAACCTGGCTTGCTTCTCACTTGGTCCCTTGGTTCCTGATTTGGCTCTTCTACTGCTCGTGTTGACCCAGCTTGTTCTGACTCTCCTCCTGATTTCTGATTTGGCTTTGATACTGTTCTTCTGGTTCTGACCCGGCCTGCCTGACTACGTCTGCTCTGCATGAGGGCTACCTGCCGTGTGCTCTGCCTGAGGACTCCCTGCCATGTGTCGGGCTCCCTGTCGTGTGCCCTGTCTGAAGGCTCCCTGCCGTGTGTCCATTGCCCTTCCTGAGGGCTTCCTGCTGTGTGTACGGTCTGAGGACCTTCCAGCCGGGTGTCTGAGGAGCCTGTCCCCGAGCTGAGTGTCCGAGGCGCATGTCCCCCAGCCGAGTGTCTGAGGCAGCTGTCCCTGCCACGTTAACATTCCAGCCACAGCACCCCGTCAAGAGCCTTACAGCCTGTACTTGCCTGTCTTGCCAGCTTCCCAATACAGACCATATCGAATTAGTATTCAGCCTGTGGTGTGTTTCATTCCGCCTGTCTGTACCTTCCTTCTTGTAATAATGCATTGTGTGGTACAAACTAAGCCTCTGGTATCCCCTGCAACTGGACTCCTACCTGACCTGCTTATATGAGCCCTGACACTGATGTTTACCATATATTTGCCTATAATGATACCACAAAGTTATGTTTTTTTTCCTAATATAACACAATCCACTTTACCAAATGATATATTTCCAGTTATCAACACATCTCATTTACAGTTTACAACTCTATCCAAGTTTAATAGTCTTGTCCAAAGATGTATTTACAGGCACAGTAACAAAAATTACAACATCATCCCTTCAAGTAAACAGATCTTAATGTGTTTTTTTGCAGCACTGACAGCTTTGCCAAGATAAAAAATTTTTGACAATTAGTCTGTCTTGATACTACATGTCCTATATGCTACATTAATCCTCATATCTTAAAAACAGCACATTTACTCTGGCTGTGTGACTCTGGACTTTTTCCGAGTATAATAGCTGCCCAGGATAAAAGCCATATAATATTAACAGGAGACATGAGCTTCCCTTCTTTTGAAGTGAAAAGACATCTGAATTAGAAAAGATCAAAAAGGCATGTTGAAGTTCTATATCATTACTTATTACCAGTAAACAAAGCTACCGATTCCATTTTTTTAAAAAAGTTGATTTACATTTTCTCAATTTCCAAAATTAAACAAATTAAAAAGGCTGTATTTTTACTTTGATCATAAAGCACAGAAACACAGAATAGCTGCTAACAACTTATCTGGCCATCTAGACTGTCAATTGTCATGGCTGCAAAGACCCAGACTTTAATTAGTCCTTGGTCTTGTCTTGTATTCAGGATAGCCTATCCCATTCTTGTTTTAGCTCATTGTATATATACCCACATCATTTTTATATACACATAATATATACAAGGAAACTGCAGGTATGATCAGAACAAGTTTGTGTAATGTTACTTAGGGGAGGGGGTCCTCACATGCAGAACCCCCATGGCATTATAGCAGCAAACTACATAAATTAACCAGAAAACAGATGTCTCCTGATTTACAATACAAGTAAAAGTAGAACTTTCTCACTAAGACAAAAAAACATCTAACATGATAATGTTAGTTTTTACATATTGACATTTGAGTTAATCCTACATTTCAGATGAGAAATGGTCTTTCATGGTGTCTTTCAACACCAAAGCCTTCAGAAATGAATTACAATCAATTTTTTTCTTAGTTTATCGGAACAAACAATTTAAAAGTCACGTTTAATTCCCTATCAGATTGAAAAGATGCTGATGCCTTGACATTATCACTTGAGAAAATAAAATTAATATAGATGCCATGTCTCAGAGGAAACTATTCTTTTGTTTTTTTGGAATCTAGAGCTATTTATGATAACTTATCCACCATCTTTACATCTATTGTACTGATGCAAGCACAGAGAATCATCTCCATTAAAGAATGGAATAATTCAAATTTTCATCATGTTTTAGGTGTCCAAAAATTTGTGTTCGTCTTAGTGTTCACTTTTCTGGGGGAAATTTTTCTTGTTTTTTTTTGGAAATCCCATTCATTCGTCCAGTTGCCATGGAAACAAACACGTAGAAGAAGTTGACTGGGGAATTTGAGACGGATGGATAGCAGAAAGAGGGTCAAAATTACCTTAGAGTTATAGGGTTAAGGTTGAGGATAGTAGTGAACTGGTTAAATGATCTTAATTACATTAATTAAATTCATTCATTATCTTAATTAAATCAAAACTTTAGGAAATCTTATACACTGTGAAAAATGGCAGACTGAGGCATGCTGAGTCTCACAAAGAAGAATTTTCAGTCTGTAATATGCTCAGATGCAGCACAGCAGTGTCACATAAAGCAGTCACAGTGAAATGAATGGATCCCCTGCTTGCTCTGCTCTTATATAGCCTCTCTTCATTACTAGTCTGTTTATTTTCCCTTGAAAGGTACAGCACAGCCATTGAACCCACCCTAGGATCTTCAAACCACATCTCCTCCTCATCATGGTTAACTATTTCTCAGCCATGAATTTAACTTACCCTACTTCTCCAGCCATCAGTTTCATATTATGTTCCCCATTCATTTTTTTACTGTTGCCTTTTTCCCCACTTTTCACAAGCCACTACCAAAATTATTAACAATTAAATACAGTCAACCGTATGTAATGAGTAATGACTGGCTGGCTGTCTCAAAGTGTCGGGATTTCAAGGACTAATCTCAATGCTGCAACCACATTACCTGTCCAAAAGTGAGAAACGGTAAATATTGCTATCTGCCGCACTTCACATGCAAATATACTCCCCAAATCTGGTCCTAGGTAGCCATGTTGGAGACCATCTGCCTTTTTCCTTTATCTGGCATGGAGGTACTTCTGCAATTTTGTACCCAGTTCACTAATTTCTCACTACCTGTCCCTAAACCATGATCTCCCTAACCAAAACATCTTTTATCTGTGCTTTTTCCTCTGTTCTGTTCACTCCTGATTCTAGCCAGCTCATCTGTATTTTGCAGGTGAAATTCACCTGGGCTTGTCCTTCATAATGCATAGCAAAGTATATGAGTTTACATCTATCCTATACTTTATTTAGGGAATAAACCTTGATGCATCACCCATCCCCACCTCTTAGTCACTGGGTTCACCTATATGAATAATGTTATTTTAAATACATACAAAATTCCCTACATTTTGGCATATAGCACAATAACATTTAGTTTTATTACATTATCCATACATGTGCTAGCTATACAATACATGAAAAAGAAAACAGTTATTGTTTTTTCCATGACGGCACATGCAGCCCAGGGGCTTTCGGAATATTGGAATAAATAAATCCTAACGTGAAAACATAGTTTGCTGCCTTTGAGTGAACAGTAAATTACAACAATTCCCAGTACTGTGATGAAATTATCTATTTTTGGTGTGAAAAAAAACTACACTTTAAGATGCTTACTCTGCAGTCTTACATACAAAAAAATCTTTACTTTGCAGGATTTTTACAGTTCTTTTAAAATTAAGTTGAAAACTGAAACGACAATTACCAGTTAAAGTTTGAAATATGATTCTTAAATATATTATAAACACGGATTTGCAATAATGTTAGTAACTGATTTCTGATTGATGCATTTTTAACATTTTGAATAGATTTATAGTGCAGTAACAATAATGTATATATTTCTTGTGTTCTTGTTTCTTTTTTCAATAATGAGGGAATAGCAATATATTAATATTATAAAAAAAAATACCAGATGCAGCCTGAGAGTCTCAATGACTAGGGCTGCATTTTCTATAAAACAGATGCATCTAGATAGTTTACGCACCTCTAACTTCTACTAATTTAAAGTGAATAACATATCCATATATTTCCTATGTATATATATATATATATATATATATATATATATATATAAACTGTTTCAAATAAGCAATGTTATATCCACGTCTCTGCATCAGTTCATTAACAAAACTCCTGGTGAGATCCTGGTGAATTTTTGATCCTGTTTGCTGAGTTACTGTGGCTGTAGAAACCCACAGAGGCAATTAAAAGATGAGAAAAGCCCCTCCTTTCATCTCTTCTGTCTTAGTTCCCTAATAAATATATTTAGAACTTGTTAGCCGCTCTATGGAGGCACAATGTTAACCTTCTTGATCAGTCATTAATGACAGTACTGCAACCCTGCAGAGAGAGATTTTCATGAACAAAATCAGAGGGAAATTAACACACTTATTCCATTAACTATCAGGTGATATATGTGTGTATGTCTTAGGTAGCGATTATATATCTTACGTGGTATTCACATAAATGTACCAAGAAGCCTTAGTAAAGAGTGAATTAGCGCATTTGGAAAAAAGTTATTGTCATGCCGTTTAAAGATGTATTTTGTTCTGTCAAATTCTGGTAAACTGCAGATAAGGCCGGATTTTAACTTCAAGACTTTTTAAGTACCTCATCTGGGAACCATAAGACTGCTCCTTTCGGTTTGCCAATATACTTTTGAGTGGTTCATGTTGTGTAGAACAACGGTTTATAAACGGAAATAAGTGAGCGACTTGTAGATGTTTTTTTTTTTTAACCTCTGGTACTGAATACATGAAAAGGCAACCTTGACATGGCCCCCATGGACAAGTAGAGAGTGTTGTGTTTATATACATGATACACCACAACATGCTTCTACCAATAAAAATGAAATGCTAGAATTAATACATATTTGTTTAGTATATAATTTATTTATTTTTTACTGCATTTTGTTAAGTATGAAAAAAAATTCTTATGTTACCAAAGGTATTTCACCATTTGTTCACCTAGAGCAGAATGGCTAATGCTAAAAGCAATGAGGGCATGAAAGGGTCACTTTTCCCACACTTTCCATTCATTTTACCCGTGTTAATGTGCTTGTCGCTGCCAAGTATTTCCATACAGCAGGTTAAAATGACAGCAAGTACATTCTCTGTATTATAACATGTACAATGGCACAATAAAACACAAAATTATTATGATTTCCCTGTGGTTACAATAAAATCTAAACTTATGGTGTAGGGTTTGCTTTTTTTGTTCTGTCAACTAGGCAAAATTGTCACAACTACAAATTTAGTACCCCTAAAAAAAAAATCAAAAACACTGAAAAGTCACAATTAAACTTTTAGTTAACAGTAAAGTTTAGATTCTTCCAAATTGTAATGTAACTACAATATGATGGATGGATAAAAACACAGTCGAAAAACAGTTACGTACCAATCTGAATTTGCTTACTTTATTGTCAGCAACATATTCTGGCCCAGACTGACTAGGTCTAGAGTGGCAGGTTCATGATTTATGCCCCCCAATGTGCCACTGCTCAATGGGCGCCAGTTACAATGACGCTCTCTGATCTCCCCAACCGGACCATTTATACTATAAAGGATTATGTGGACACAGCCTCCATAGCATACACTAAAAGATGCTGCATGGAGCACCAAGATATGATGTAATATCATATTACGATGACCAGGGCCGGCCCTACAATGGAGCCGACTGGGGCAATTGCCCCAGGCGGCACTTTAGAAGGGGCGGCACTTTGCCGCCCCAAGCGTTTTTTGTTGTTGTTTGTTTTGAAGCGGAGGAGAGAGAGAGGGGCACCGAATGGTTTTCGCTTACCCGCTCGGCGCCCCTCTCTCCTCTGCGGCGAGTCTCCCTGTTCGGTCTCGGTGCCGGCTTGTAATGCTGAGCGCCGGAAGTGGCGTCAATTTCCGGCGCTCAGCATTACAAGCCGGCACCGTGGCAGAGCAGGGAGACTTGCCGCAGGACTCTTTAAAGGTAAGTACCGG